>CAKKOB020001944.1:0-16670 GCA_918844115.2 Phlebotomus perniciosus
GGATGAAATTTTTTTTAAAGCACGCGTCTCGACATAACCCCCAGTGACATCGATTTTCAGATGAAAAGCAAATTGCATTACCTCCCGAGGTGGCCCACCGAATCCCAGCTACTCCAAGTGTAAACTTGGCATGTCCTTTTAAATTATTATTTTTTCTTTATAAATTAAATAAATAAGAATTACATGATCATTTAACGCAAGTTAAAAGAAACCTTTTATTAAAAAAAATAAGTTTCGCACAAATTTTTGCTTATTATCTAGTCAAGACACCATTTAAGAACAGATACAAATGACCAATTAAGGATTTAAATGTATAATAAGTATTGAATTTCTCAAACTTTCTGGGACTGGCTTGAAATTCTTGAAATATATTTTTGAAAACTTTTTGGAAACAGATCTTCGTTTCTTGTTAAGCCAAGACGCAAATTGAAAACAAATATATCGTTTAGAATTAAAATATTATCTTGTTTAATAATTTTTGTCTATAAATTGCTTTTCTCAATATTTTGCATGTTTGTAAGCCTATTTTTAGTCAAGACACCATTTGAGAACAGATTAATCCAATAAAGGTGTTGAATAATAATAAAATGAAGGCAAAACATTTTAGTTAGACGTCATTTAAACAGAGAATAAAATCATTTCAGCTCCATATTTATGAAAATTATTTTGCTCAGATCTTATGTCTATCGTTTAGCACAGACACAATTTGAAAACAGGCCTAAAGTATTAAGAGATGAATTAAAAATGTGTAATAATTTACAAATTTTCCTTTATGTTTGAAATGAATGAAAAAGATTTACGAGTTCATTTACAGCAAGCCAAAAACAGAGGATTTTGAGCGTTGAAATTCATTTTCGTGGCTGGGAGAATTCGAGAGTGCTTGAAAAAAGTGCTGGTAATGTGAAAAACTCGAGAAACTTTATATCAAAACATGGATGGATGCCTTATAAAAATAACAATGTGTTGAAAAGAGCAGAAAAATCATTAGAGATACTTTTCACGAGGCCGGTGAGTTTACCAAATAATCCAAATTATTTCCATTCAATATTTTCAGTTGAGTATTTACACAACTCTTTTATATTGTCATGCTGTGACGACTCGAGGAGAATCATCACTCTTATTCACGTTTCGTTGAGTTCTCTCAAGAAACACTGGGCTGTACTCCCACTAATATTTCGCATTTCATTTTATTTTTCGAAAAAAATCTGTGTTGAAGCACTGAAGGAGCGATTTGTTGGGCTGGCGAAGTGCCGATGATTGTATTCCCCTGGGAAGGAGTTTTAAGCACGTCTCTCGTTCTTGTTCTTCGAATATTCAAAAGGGAGTAATAGTGAGAAACAAAGAGTGGAAAAAACAGCAATCATCTAATTGCTCCCTCCTCAAATTTACCAAGTTGAAACAAAATGAAAAAAAAAACGTCTCACAACAGCCGCCAAATACTTGTTCACAATTTCTTGCTCCTTCTCACTATGTTCTATATTATTGGGGCTTCAGGGAAAATTTATAGAAATGAGAGGAAGGTGGAATGAAAACGACAATGATGCCCAATATACTCAATGGTGTATTGAAAGTAACTCATGTGTGTGGCGTTTGGCGAGTCCCGCCACAGAAAAAAAATGACTTACAAAGCTCTTTGAATTTAAAACCCGAGGCCATTTATCGGATACACACCATACATATCGTCATTGAGATAGAAACCACTTGTATAGACACTCAACTAACTAAATTGTTTGCCGGGGTTCACTAAATGCATACACGAAATCATTTTTGCCTCCCTTTGACTCCCTCCAAGCTCCAATCCTTTCCTTTGCTCTTTAAGATTTTTTTTATTAAACATCCAAAGGGCATAGTATATCGCTCAGGTCGATTCATTTGCCTTCAACTATTGAACTGCAGTGCATTAGACTGTTTTCCTTCTGTTTCGTAGGCAGCTCTTTGGTGATTAATATCGCTCATAATGGTCGAAAGTTGACCAATAATTCACATGAAAGTTATTTGACTTTCTCCTCGAATAATATAGAAAACCTATAAAGTTTTCTGAGATAAATAATTTGGTAAAAATGCTAATTTAGTGCACCATTTATGTCAACAGATTAAATCTAAAGCTGAACTGTTCGTAACTCGTAAATCAGTCTATTTTGGACTAAAAGCTCAAATTATAATCAGAGAAAGGCTAAAAAGCACATTTGTATGTCATAATTGAGAACAGTTTTAATCCAGATTCCTTACTGGTTTGTTTTTTAAAATTTTGCGAAAGACTTGTAAATTTATATTTTGAATCTCACATTTTCGATTTTGGAGTGGTAATTGTTTTGTTGATTTTATAAAATTCATCTTGTTATTATTTTAGTACCTATAATATTGATCTAAGCATATTTTAATCTGTTCCCAACTCAAAAATCAAACTTTTCAAATTTGCAGCAAGTCTAAATTGCTAAGTTCTAGGGAAATCAAATTAATTAGTTTTTCAATAGAACGGAATAAATGGAATCTTTATCTGAACAAGTGGATTGAGAACAGTTTAAATCCGGATTCAATTCACTCTGGATTAGATGTTCCAAAATTAAAAAAAAGAAACATATTCTGATTCTGAGTTTCCATTTATTGATTTTGGCAGCATAAATTCTTGAAAAAAACATTGTGAAAATAATTAAAAAGAAAACTTTATTTTTTTTTAAATAATTAAAGGCAATCCTTGTAATAAAATATTTTGTTTACAAATCAAACTAATATATTTTTATTTGTATTATTATTGTTATCTTAAATACAATGAGCTTTCAGTATTCAGCATGATTGAAAATTTTCATCAACTAAAATTTCGAACTGTTGAAGTTCAAAGCTTTTAATATTACTGTAGAACTTATGAAAAAAATTACAGGTGTTAAGAAAATTAGAAAATGTAGATGTTTTTGGATAATTCTTTGACTTCAACTAATTGTTTAGAGCTTTTTGAATATCGCGCTAAGCCTTAACAAAACTGATATTTCTTTAGTTGAAATTTTTGGGAGCTTTTACAGACAGACTGCCTTAAAATTTAATTAAGCTTTTTTGATGTATAAGGAAAGCTCTTAAAAAGTCTTGCCGAAAGCTTTTAGGCAATTTTATTTTTTGAGAGCTTAGGTTTTCGTTAAACTTTCTTAGAATGTCTTTTATCGAAACTTAAATTGATGAAATAAAATCTCTTCAAAACTTCCGAAGCTTTTGGGAGCTTTCATCGCTTTTATACAAAATATTGAAGTGTTGAAAGTCGTGTTTCTTCTTGACTCTAATATCTCCCCCTTACCTAGAACAAGTATCCCCTGATTTGTTGTTCTCAAATTACTGCCACCATATCTTGTTTTTCTTTTGTACCCTGTAAATATTTAAGCAAATTACAATAATAGAAGAAGAAGGATATATGAGTAAAAAAAAGTCTTCAATGCGATTAGTGAACACCAGGAAAGATGCAAAACATGTTATTATCGGTGGAGTTGCTCAGAGTCAAGAAGTTTCTTGCAAAATTGACGTGGTACAAAATATCGGGAGTGTATGCGCATGATTATAAGGCTTTTACTCATGTGCATGATAATACGCAAAATACCCAATGCGTTGCGACATGAAAAACGATCGAGCACTGATTTTACGTAGATAATCTCTTGAGAGCGTCCTGAAAGCCACTCACTTTGATGCATGAAAGTCAACTTTGATGTTATATTGCCCACATATGCTACTCCAAAATGGGGAGGATCTCTACCTCATCCCGTATTTCATCCCATCGGCATCCATTCGTCTTTTTTGCCTTCCCCGGACTTGCGCGCATGTAACTTTATTTTGCATCACAAGATGCTCTTGTCGCTGTTTGTCACACATTTTTTATTCACCTTTCGGGCATCGATCGATCGGGACTCAGCATTTTGCTATCTCTTTTCGCGAAAAAGTATATTGGGGATGAGGATAATAATGATTCAACCTCATATGTGTGTGCTCATTTTTATGCATATTTAACCGGCCGCCACGGTGGAAAAAACAATGCCTCTAAGTGAAAATGAAAAGATATATCAAGCGTAAGAATGCATAAGACGACATGAAGACTTTGCCAATATATTCGCATGCACATCGTCTCTATAAAATACCTGCACTACGTGTAGATAACAATTATTGAGGAGTTTGGCGAATGGGGATGCCAACAGATTCACCAAGGGGTGAGCAGTCGTGGGAAAATGACCACAAAATTGCATATTCATAGTTAAGATCACGCTATTGCTCTAAAAAGTGGGTCTACGAAAGTAATTTCAAGACTTGAATGCGCATGCAATGGAGTACGAAGGGCATAAAAAAGGATATGAGATAAAAAAATAAAAAATAAATAAAATCCTTTAGGAATACTCCATTTTCAAATGATTTTATTTATTTTTATATTTTTTATAAAATTTTACAGGTCGAACAAGTGGATCCACATTAAAAAATGTTGCTTCAAATATTCGGACAAAGTGGATTTTTAATAAAGTGTAAGCATTGATCTATCCCCAAACTTTAAACTTGAGGTTTAGCTTTAAGCTTTTAAGTGGCTTAAGTTTTAAATTACCTTACTTAAGGCTTAAGTCTAACTTAAAGATTTAGGTAGGATGGGCTTGGGCTTTAGGTTAACCTTAAGCTTTAAGATTCACTTAAGATTTAAGTGATATTTAAGCTTAGCCTTAAACTTTAAGACAGACTTAAGTTATAAGATTGACTAAAACTAGCCTGAAGCTTTAGGTTAGCCCCAAACTTTAAACTAACCTTAAGCTTTACCAGCCTTAACTCTTAAGCCAGCCTTGAACTTTAGGATATTTTTCACGTTTAGCATAGCCTTAGGATTTAATTTTAAAGCCGTACCTCAAAACTAATCTTAAGCTAGCCTTAAGACAGATCTACACAATTAGCATAAAATATTAAAAAAAATCCTAAATTTGCTGATGGTTTCTTGATGGCTAATTTTAAGAGTCTGGATCTAGCTTAAAACTTACTGAGATTTTGGTAATTTTGTTAAACTTTTTAAGATAAGTTCAATAAACTATTGGATACATACTATGAGCTTTAGAATTTTTTCAGTTTTTGGAAGATTGCGCTATATGGCTTTCATGAGCTTCTAGAGATTTTATCCAATTAATTTTGGTTAAATAATTCTTTGGTTAAAGTTTTTGACAGATTTTACTGATGTTTAATGCCCTAAGCTTTCTTATAAAGCTTTAGTAAAGTAAATTATGAGGTGAGTTCTTGAAAGCTCCCAAACACTTTTGAGTTTCATACAGTTATATGGATGCCCTGGGAAGTGTTTTTTCTTCTTTTCATCCTAATATTCCCCCCTTGACCTAAAGATTCGTGACTGTTTGATCGAATTTATACCTTGAAGAAGAAAAAGAGCTATTTAAAATGAAAATCGAAAAAATTTCAAGATCAAAAATTGGATCTTTACCGAATAATAGCGGTCGTCTGTTTGAGTTTTTATAAATTAGACAAAATGTATTTATGCAGGAAGCATAGATCCGCGTATATCACTTCCTCGTGGACGTCCGCCCCTTGGATGGGGTATGCCATAACCATAAGATGAAAGGAGGGAGAGATAACAAGGGAGAGGCGAAAGATAAAAGAAAGAGTCACACGGAACCTATAAATTCAGTTGAAGGCAAAAAAGAGCGATTGGTGGCCATGAATTAAATTATTCATCATACTTTGAGGAATGCACTGGCGACTGATCCGCAGGATGCACACTGAGCGACTCTCAATTTGATGTGAATAAGACGCGTCCAGATAATGTCTCAGATACCGCCAAGTGGTCAGATGGAATCTTCAGATGTTCATAGCTAGAGGCCCAATTCCCAACTGATGCACCGATCTTCGTCCAGTGCGCCTCATACCAGCAGTTTCCTGTCCACTCGATAAAGGAGCTGAATGTTATGTATTTTATTGAACTTTCCTACCATATTATCGGGGCTGGGAAGTCGCCGGGAACGTGTTATTAAATAGACTCCTCTGCATTGGATTAATTTCTCATTGTAACCATCAAGTCCCATAGGGAAATTTATTGGGCGCTCATATATTCTAGGAAATCTTCCATCACTCTCGCAATTGACCACCTCGATGGAATCGTGAATGGCGACTGGCGGACAGTCTCGCGCAATTAAGGTTCCATTTCATCTGAATATCTCACTCAAGTCCAAATACTAAAGTTCAGTTCAGACATATTGCACAAGAACAATTTGAGTCATGTCGCATGCCGAAAGGAGTTGAATTTCTTTGGATTTGAAAGACAGTTGCTTCAGTTAGCAATTGATGTATGTTACAATTTATGTTGACAAAACTTATATGGTCGGTAAAAAAATCTGCACATTTTTAAATATTTTATGCTCAAAGATGTATGGATCTATCTACTAAAGACTAGTTTAAGGTTAGTTTAAAGCATAAAACATAGGGTATCCTAAAACTTAAGTCCTGGCTAACCTAAACCTGAAAACTATAATATTTCAAAACTCAAGGCTAAAGTTAGGATTGGCTAGAGCTTAAAACATTAGATAACACTTAACCTTTAGGTTAGACCTAAGATATGGATTAAACTTAAGCTTTAGGCTCAGAATATAAATAAGCCTCAAGTTTTAAGCTAACCTTATCTGCTGATCTAGATTAACCTTAAGAAGACTTAAATCATCCTCAAACTTTAGGCGAATCTTAACTTTTAAGCCAGTCTAAAGCTTTCAGTTAGACTTAAGCTTTAGGATAGATGTAAGCTTTAGACTAGCCTAAAGCCTTAAATAAGCCTTTAGCTTTAGGTTAACCTTAAGCTTCTTTAAGTTAATCTTAAGCTTCAAGCCAGCCTTAAGCTTTCGATTAGCGTTAAGACAGTGTTAAGCTTTAGATTAGCCGACTCGAAAAATGTTTCGCAAAACCTGGGAAACAGGAGTAAGAAAAGTTTCGTAATTCATGAGAAGTCCAATTAATGTTTCGCTTAACTTTTTATTTATTTTAATTTTTAATATGAATTTGGCAAGTAAGTAAATTAATTTAAATAAAAAACAAAAAATACAAAAAATAAAATATGTAAGTTTAATTATTGGTGTTTAAGCGTTTTAAAATATTGAAGAAACGGATTTACCGGTTTTTTCAATTCAATTTGAACATCTTCAAATGATCTTTAATCATAAAAGAAATATTTCAAATCTAAAATTCCCGTAATTCCTAACATGTGTTCACAAATTGTGAAATTTCCCGATAAGAAAGCGAAAGAATGACTCAAGTGGTTATAAAAGAAATAAGAGAGAAAAAAATCACAAATGGTCAAAACATTTGACAACATAATGTGGAAATAATAAATGATAAATATCGCGCATAAATCACGCAATTTGGGGGGCTAACATTACAAGTGTTGGAACATTCATTTGGTGCATGTATGACGGTTTTTTTTTGGAGAGAGAGAGCAAAAAAGGCTCCTCGAGAATGAAGAAGTGAAGAGAAACAAATAGGAGTCATTTGAATATGAAATAATATCAAATATCATATTGAATTATACACTCTCGAGATCAATATATTTTATTTTATTACACACTTCTATACATTATTTAGTGGTTCAATGAACCGATTAGAAATACTTGTTAATTTTTCACTTCAGCATTCCAAGCCAATCTCCTCTCCTTCTCTCGCCGCTCTTTCTTCCCATCATTTTGAATAATCGTGCAAATATTCGTTTTGTGGGATAGAGAATTCACCTCTAATTTTGTCAATCCCAAATTATTCGATACACTTTGTCATAATTCATTTTATTCATTTCGTCTCTCCTTTGGCTCATGATGGCCATAGCGAGCCACAAATCTGCCCCCATTGGAGATGCTTGCGGAATGATGGAAAAATGTGCAAATATAGTCACAATACCTGAACTTAAATACCTGGGTGGGTGGGGGATGGAGGGCAGAGGAAGAAAAGAAAAATGATCCATTTCTCAAAAGCCAATTCAAGATTGATTTCTTCTATCCTGGGCGAGATCTCTCTCTCTGGGAAACAGACAAGATCAATGAGGAGACATGAGGTGAAAAAAGAAGGAGCAAAAAACAAAGCACTTTATTAATAATCCCGATTAATTCAACTTCTTATAGCATGAGAGTGACTGGTTCTAGAGGCGATCGCTTTGTCGATTCTCGTGGCACCTGAAGAAGTCTTTTCGGGGAGATTTGTAATCTCCCCGTTGTGTCTGTGTTTATTCAATATATGTACAGTAGTGGTAGCTTTTTCAGAAAAATAGGTATTGTTTTGTCATCAAGATTCTGAAAGAATTACCATAGATATATTCTCCTTTTTACATGTACATTTCAATCCATCGTATTCTCTCTGCTTTGCTTAGTTATTCTTTTGGCAACAAGTTGAAGGTGTCTCAGAACTATCAGGTGTCAGATAAGGATCGCTGCTTTTGATTTGGTTTGGAGTCCGTTTGTTAAAATATCTTCTTTTTGTAAATGTTTGGAATTGCTCAAATGGAAGCTAATGGTTAAGTTCTGGGAATCATGCACTGATTATAGCAAAATAAAAAAATATGAATTTTCAAAAATTATGGAAGGTGTATCGAAAAATAATATTTTATGGTAAGATTTATAAAGATTTGAATTTTTATGGGTGGATTAGAATTGATAAGTAACCAGATATATGAACAAATTTGATAAATTTTTCCATAAATTCAATGAGTTCCTATAACAGTTAACAAAGTGTGCTATAAAAGGTACAATAAGCCATAACGGAAACGAAATTTATAGCATTTCGGTGAACAGAACGATTTGTGTAGATTGTTTCGTTGATAATCAATTTCACTCATTGTCGGTATCTTTATAGCAGGAACGCACGTTTATTTTATAACAACTTTCACCCTGAGATGTTTTAAAATTCTGGATATGTTTACGTAAATTGTAGCCAGAATAAAGTTCTCATGAAAGAGTGAGACATATTTCGCCAAATAATAGTCTTGTGTTGGCGCTTTAAATCCAAGAAATTTTGCCATAATTTTTACGTTTTAGAGCACTTTCCTATAAAATTTCCAATAATTTTGGAATAGAAAAGCTATTCTTAGAAAGAAATGCATTTGTTTGTTTTACACAATGTTTAGTTAATATTCTGCCTGATTTTATTTTTTCCTATAAAGTTAACATCTTCATTGTCCCATAAAAACTCTTTATTCGTTAGTATTTGAAAATGTCAGCCATCTTTTAACTGTTCAATATTCTCATAATTCAAACACTTTTTCACATTTCCAGAGTATTTAATGATATATCCTCACAAATATGAGCTCCATATATTGACTTTATTCTCTCATTCTCTCCCTTTACCAAGTTTTGACTAAATGATCCCAGGCTTTCCCTAAAAAGACAGCTGGACACATTTTTTCTGTGTATTCCATGTGCCGTTGTGGAAAATGAAGTTGTTTAACGAAATAGATTGATCAGATCAAATGAATCATTTCAGCAAACATAAAATGAAACATAAATTTCTCAATTTCCAACAGTTTTAGCCCATTTCTTCGTCCGCCAAAGGTGTTGGGTTTTATTTGTTTTTGAGGCCCATAATAAAATATTGGACCCAATAAAAATGCTGTGAGCCACGAGGATGGATATCTAAGAAAAGTATAGATATAACAGAGAGAAGCTTTGCGTCTCTGACTAATTCATCATCTAAGACATTTGGACGACATGGAATTTCCTAGTCGGGAATATTTCAAATTACATTGAATAATAATATTCCGAAATATGTTTTATGAATTAGGCGCTTGTATGTTTTTATGTGATCGTCTTTAGGGCCTTCACTGGGGTTTCTTCTGTATGATCAGAGCCACTGAGGATGTGCCCAAAGTAAGAAAAAAAATGATTCGAAAACACCTTACCATCTTATAGAGAGCGTCTCTCATGGGCACAAAGTATTGAGGCCTCTCGCATGATCGCATGGAATCTGCGGCCAAATTGTCCCGGAGCAATACAAACTAAAAATTTTCAATCGAGATTCCTATCGCGAGAGCATTTTGTCTCGGAATAGAAGGAGCGCTCGCGATGGCACCGAGGGCAACCTCTGGCTACAATTGCCTACCGCCGTCACCTCCCCAAACATCACATGACGGCAAGACAGCCGAGGACCATCCACCAGATCGTAGATCCCATATCGAGCCACTATTGTGCGGCTTATCGGACTGAAACTGTCGATCAAGTGGCTGATCTTTAATCTTGTGTTCACTTGTCGCACAATGTCAGGTTTCCCATCATTTTTTGCCCGCCTCATTCCTCTTTCTCTCTTTTTCCTGCCATTGACTAATTATGCCACACCAGAGTTGGACATGCGGGAATCGATGCTCTCTATAGATCACTCTGACCGTGATCGGTATTTAAACATGGAGGTTCACATCACTTGAATGAGATTAGCTACCGAAATAAAAGTGGTTGAATTTAGGCAAATGATGTTTAAAGATCTACTAACATATAGAGATTGGTTGAAAAAAGTTTAACAAGATTAATAGACATTTATTAGTTAATTATTTTTTATCTTGAACCTGTCTCTGCAGATATCACATGTCGTCATTTATACTTGTAAACCGCAAATGAAATGCACTTGTGGTTTAATTTGTTAACATGCCGCTCAATAATTAATCATACCTTTATATTAGTTTAATTAGCCATGCAAAGAGCTTCACTCAGCACTATTCGCAACAAATGGGTAATTCAAAGCAAAATGAAACTATAAAAAAGGAAAAAAAAACTTTTATATATTTCTGTCATTTAAAGATGTTTAAAAAATCTTCTTCAAGCTGGATGCACACTATCAAAATTAATCATCAAAATATTTAACAAATCATAAAGAAAAATTTACTTTGTGCCTTGCTTAAAATTTAAAGCTGGCTTAAAGCTTAAAACTAAATTTGGCTTAAAACTTAAAGTTAACTTAAAGCTAGATGCTGTCCTAAAATTTAGGTCTTATTTTAAACTAAAGCTAGCTTAAAGCTTAAGGCTGTCCTTAAAATTAAGTCTTGTGAAAGCTAAAATTAGATTAAAACTTAAAGCTGATTTAAAGTTTAAACCTTAAGCTTAAGTTTTGTTCACTATTAAAAATTACATTTTTCCAAATATTTGAAGCTAATTTGATAGTGTGGATCTACCTTATAGAAAATAAGGTAAATTGTGCAAATTGGGTAAATAATATGTATAATAGTTCTATTATTGAATTCGATTGAGAATAGTTTGTTCGATTTGAAGAGACTCGAGTTCGATCCCCGGTAATGGAAGATTTTTTACGCTCATAAGACATCTTATTTGTAAAGTAAATATAATATTTCTAGGACTTATATTCATGTTGAGGTCAAAAACCTCAGAAAACTCTAAGTATTCATTAACTTATTTATTAAATCTCTAATGAAACTTTTATCCTAAGTAATAAAGTTTAAAACATTTGTAATGAATGTTAGAAATTCAAATTGCCAATTAAAACTAAATGAAATTTAGAAGCTAAAAAATTGTAAAACTTTTTAAACATCTTTTTATTAAACATTTAATAAAGAATGAATAAAAGACCAATTGGTATAGATACAATGTCATGAGAAAGTCAAATATGAAATCTTTCGAGCAAGTTCAACTAACATTATTGCTTTTGAGTTTCATTTCTTCGTCTGGAATTATCCTTTTCCTTAAACAAGGTGCCAGAAGTCTTTGATCCTCAACGATGTTACCTCCAGTCAATAAACTAGTGATATAGCCAATAGTGACTCCCAAAAATACTCCAATAAATCCGTAGTACAAGAAGGATACCCTGAAGATCCAGAATACATCATCGTTATTATCATTCATGGAGCCAACAGAGCTAATGGTTGCATTGAAGGTCTCGTTTTCGCAACCATCCGTTCGGAAGGGTAGCATTGGATCTGGTTTATTGTTGATACTCCCCATAATTAAGGCGAAAATACTTAAAATTGAAGCAATTGCTCCAATTTGAGCTCCCTAGACAAAAAATACAATTTAGATAAACTTATAAACAAAATCATAATCTTATTATTATATTATATGTATATTACCGTACTGTTAGCTTTGGGGACTAACACTCCTAGTATGAAGAGAGTAAGCAGAGCTACAGTATTCAGTGATATAGTTTGAGCTTTTATTTGCTGTATCATTCCCATCTTTTCGATTAAAAAGATTAAGAAAATCTGAATGATACCCAAAATAAAGACAGTAGATTTCATAATTTTGTTAGCTGTTTTAGGATTCGGTAGTCGTTGACTTATGAAGTCTTCATATATAATTCCGCTCATAGCGTTCAAATAGGAAGACGTTGTTGAGAGACTGGCTGAGAAAATTCCAGCAATGAAGATACCATTGAAGCCCATGAAGAGGGATGCTTTCTCTTGGATAAAATGCGGTAGAATTTGATCCATTTTCTTGATTATGCCAGCATTGTAAGGGTCACAAGACTCATAGTTTGCATACATGATGATTCCCAAAAGCGGAGAAAGAATCAGGAAAATATCGAATACAAACATGAGAATCCAGGCGGAAATCGTCATTCTTTTCACATTCGATAGGGATAAGAATCTCTGCAAGTTGGGCTGATTTAAACCAAATTGATAGAGAGTGACGAAAGGGATTGATATTACGTATCCCAAGAAGGAACTTCTGGTATTCAGATGTTCAATACTGAAAAAAGGAACGTTATAAATAATAAAATAAATTCAAACTTTGGGATAGAAATACTCAGCAATAATAATCCTTCCCCCTCGATCTGCAACGTCAAAGACATGTTCAATTCCACCAGTTGCTTGAATTCCAATAACACCCACAATTATACAGGATATGAGCATAAGAGCCAGTTGAACTACATCTGTCCAAATCACAGCCTTGAATCCTCCAATGGCTGTATAGGAAGCGCAGAGCAAGGATAAGACAGTCACTGTTACGTAAATATTTAAACCAGTAACACTCTGGAAGGTTAAGGCTGGAATGTAGACGGTTAGAGGTAGGTAGAGTAGTCCTGTAAACAGGAATATTCCACTTGCAAGAAGCCTGACTCGTCGATTGAACCTCAATTCGAAATACTTGAAACTCGATGTGAGTTTAAGTTCCCAGAAGACCGGAAGAAATAGCCATGGCATAATACATGTTACAAAAACCATATGTAACAAATACGACAGTACAGTGTGAGTGCCGTAGGCGTAAGCTTCTGCTGCTAAACCTATGATTGATGTACCAGACACCGACGTTGCGACTAAGGAACAGACAACCGGAAACAGGCCCATATTCCTTCCGCCCAGTAAGTAATCATCAATAGAGGTGGCTGTCTTTCGGGATTTGAAGGCATAATACAGACCTATTACGGCAGATACTATAAACACAACTACAAAGAAGGTATAGTCTAGTACTGTAAAGTGGCCACGATCTTCTAATCCCATTTTTACTAATTTTCGATGTCGACTGTTTGATCTTCAGAGAGCAACTGGAAAGTATTACGCATAATACGTTAATATCAAATGAGTCAATTAAATTCAGCATTAAAATGTTTATTTAAAATTATGTAATTAAAAGAAATGTCTTCAAGTATAATATATTTTTTATTAACCCTTTATTGTCCCACTTTATTATCTTAATAGGTATGTCAGGTTGAAGTTTGGTATGGATATCCTAACTATCAAGATAAGTGAAGAAGTGTAATGGGATTGTTTCAAGCGAATTTATTTGCAAAATATTACTAGGTATGTTGGTACACAAAACGTTTAATGTTTTACAATAAATTTCTTTTAAACGACATGTTTTTTAACATTTGGATCTCATTAAATGAATGAGGTCTTTTAAAACAAAGCACGAAATTACTTGCTATTAAAATCAAAAAAACTTCCTAATTTTTCCAAATGATTGCTTTCTTTTTCCATAAAAATTGGGTGGTGGTAACACCTAACGAGACTTATATATTATTATGGAACAGTTCAATAATCGTCCTAAATTTTCAATTTTTGATTTTCCAAAATTGCAAAATCACTTTTGCAGATCTTTCTTCATAATTCGCAGTTTCTCGAGACTTAAAACTTTGGACTATTATTCCATAAGACAAGACATTAACACGAGGATCGGTAGTACTTAAAAATCAATGACTTTGTTAGAAACCTATTAATTTTTGGAGCCCAGTTACAGCAGTTACAGCATGTATGTATGAATGTATGTATGCATGTATATATATGAACGCGATCTTTAATTACTCGAACTCTGATATTAATATTTTAGAAGAAAAAATGCAGCGTAGCCTTATATCTTGCTTTGAGTATAACTAAATCTTTATCTTCAGTAAATTTTTTTTATATATACTTGCCTAAAATGAAACATCTAACTTTAATTGTAATTTCCTCAAAATGGCTTCAAAGGGTTAACACAAAAACACATTTTAGCTAAAACGTCTCTATTAAGTTATTCATTGGATGACAAAAAAAACTTTAAATTTATATTGGCATAAGCAAAACAATCTTTTGTGGTGCAAAAGTAAGAGAAAACAGTAGTTAAAGTCTTTAAAATGTGCTAAACATCAAGTCAGTGAGCCCTTTATGTATGAGTCGAAACTAAACACAGAGTAAATGGTTTTCGGTGCAACGCACAAGACCATTTCTTGCGTGTTTGCATAAATTCCAACCGCGTTGCTGAAAGAATGGCTAGAAAATTTATAAATAGAACCATTTCTCTGTGGCCGATCGCCCACTTCCAACGCCACGAGTTGTGCATTCCGGCCACAATGGCCATCATCCGCCACACACTTGCAGAAATCAATTTATCAGGTGTGATGGTACAACATTTGGATCGGTAATTATCATTTAGAATCAATTTCGATATTCATATTTACATATCGCATACATTTCATCTCCGACCAATAAATAATACCAATATAAATTGTGTGCAAAATTGTGTGAAAGGAGCTGAAGAAAATTCTGCCAATAAAGTATTGGACTTTATTCAAGATCAATGAAAATCTCCATTTTTGTTGATAATTCATTTTGATATTTTATAATATACTGAGAATTTTCACTGGTTGTGGCTTCTCTGTTCCACCCGGCATTATATGGAATATTGAATATCGAAGATGAGACCTACCACATCCAGCATTTCGAGACAATAAAGAAGCCTCTCGCGGTGGAATTTCGGCGGGATGGGACGAGAGAGAGAGAGATTGTCTTGAGTCAAAGTAAAATATTGGGATATAAAAATTTGAATAATAATACTGCGGACTTCACACCATTTTCCAAAATTATTACATTAATGAGAATAACGCACGGCCAATATTGAAATTCGTGTCCATCGGCGTGACAGAGATGTTGGCCGAACTTGATAGACCATATATACATTTTTTTTTAGTGACTGTGCGGTTTTATTTTTTTTTCCTTTGGCTTCTTCTGGGGTATTTTTCTTCTTATTTACAAAATAATTTATTGAGACTTTTATTCATATTAATACAAATTGTGTGGGCTAGATATACTTCTTTCAGAAGTGATCAAACATCCATTTGTGTGGTGAAATTAATAAAAAGTAAATAAATAAATAGAGATATGTGATCTTTTGAGGAGTTGCGCGCGATTCTCCTAAAGCTTGAGGGAAAAACCTGATTGGAAAAAAATTCTCAAACCAAAGATTATTCACCGAAAAAATGCTGGTGAGATGAAAAATCAACTTCTAAAGTGGATGAGTGCTCAATAGGCCAACACAGACCGCCACTTTTGGTCTATTTGGATGCGACTTTTAAGGCAATATCGCATTATTTATCCCGCAGATGATGCTTAGTTTCTTGTTGTTTCACACGTTCCACGGATAAGTCATCACAAATGATTCTAAACACAAGCATAATTTGTTAAATGAATATTCTACTAGAGAATACACTCAGGAAAATCTTCATTCATACACTTGTGAATCATTTAGGTATCTTTTGGAAGTAAAAAATTCGTGCACAGTAAAATGGTTTCTATTAAGAAATTTTTGGAAATTAGTTTTTGGAGAATATGGATTTAGAGCTACTTAATACGAAATAATTTTAGTTCTTTAAAAAATTATGTTTCTGAATAAAAGAACGCACTTACAAAATTTTAATAGCGTTCTCTATAATATTAAAAGTCTTAGAAGAAAAACGAAAAAATATAACATAAAAAAATTGTAAATTTTAAATTTAACGATAATCATTTCTTCTCTCCTCTAACAACTTCATTAAGTTTCTGACTGAATAGTCGACTTTTGAAATTTTCCAGTGTTACCATACTCCAAAAAGCACGTTCAAGTTAAAAAAAGATATCCACTTTCGAAAACACAGTTGCGATAAAACCAGGGGTATGGTAGCAAACCCTAGCAAAAGATGGACCACTAAAATTATTATAATTAGTTCTAGTATCCTAGAATCTGATCCCCATAACAAATTCTAAAACAAATGCTAAAAGTCGAAGGTCTAACAAAACAAAATTTTTCAAATTTTTTTGAAAAAATTGTCGATTTTTGAGTTAAAAATGACTTAAAAAATACTTTTTCACTTGCAACAATCTGTTCTAAGAAAGCTTTCTAGAGCTTTGTAAGAAAGCTTTCTTGAGCTTTTTAACAAAGCTTTCTAGAATTATCTAAGAAAGCTTTCTAAGAAAGCTTATAAAACTTTCAGCAGCTTTCTAATAAAGCTTCTTAATAAAGCTTCCTGAA
>CAKKOB020001945.1:0-16648 GCA_918844115.2 Phlebotomus perniciosus
GTTATTTGTCCTTCATAACACAATATGTTGGTCTCTTCGGATGGGTTCTTAAGACACTACTATTTCAAATTTTTATCTACATGTGTTTTAGTATGTATATAGTATTCCTAAGTTTTGTAACTGTGCCTACGGAACAAATGCCGAGCAATTTATATATATTTGGAAGTCTCACGGCATGGAATTTTGGGGTTTTCATAATATGTTCAAAGATAGTTCTTAGCGGTATGAATTTGCTAGAAGAGGTATTATTTGTTGACTTTAAAATTTAAATTTCTATCTATATATAAAAACGCTGTATATGCAGATACACCAGCTCTTCACCAAGATGATCAGGATAGGGGTATTTGCCCCAATATACAAAAACGCAACTTCTTTGGAGATCAGACAGAGTATATCTCTTGACCTCAATATAAAAGCTTTTCTTCTCAGACACCTTCATGATACATCAACAGTCTTAACCTCTGGAGTCTTTACTATTAATCCAAAGTTCTTTCTCGCGGTACCTAATAGATTTCTAAACTATTTCAATAATATTTTTTTGTAAATTTTGATTTTTTATTTCCAGGCACTCAGCCATATTGTTGCGTATTTTTTCGTTTTGCTTCAATTTCGTCAAATTGAAGATGAACAATGCCAAATACTTTAATGAGTTTCTAAAGAAAATTTTCTACTTGTATACATACACAAACCACTAAGGAAATTTGAACCACATACCAGCAGATTATATTTAATTAATCCTTTATGTAATTCTTTTGACAATTTTGTAACGTGCTCTTCATTCTCTTTCTGTTGAGCTTCTAATTGAGTTAAAGTAATGAGAAGAAAACATTTCTCATTTGCGTACCAATGAGACTCCCACGGAGTTATCACGAGGTGAGAAAATATCATGCGTCGTTATTGAATTAGGATTCTTCAAAAATATATTTACCTACTCGTATTTCAATTAGGGTAAGTCATCTATATCCTATGAAGCTACGAAACTAAATTATGCACTGTATACCTATGAATTTTGGTGGAATAAATTACCTGAGAAAAGACCTTTTGTAATATTTTTTTAATTGACTAATAAACTATTATATAGTGGTAACGAATTAGTCATAAAACTGGTACAGAGGCACCATGTCGCTATTAGGTGGTAGTTTGAACATCCTGCAAAATTTCCAGAAATGCATTACACTTCCGAATCTTAATTCAAGTGGCAAGAGTCAGTGGGGAGTCGTGAATTTTCTCAGAACAATTCCAGGAGTTCTTATGATTATTTATGCAATTCATGATTTGATTACTGTTTTTTGGTTTGAATATTTTGAATATCCAAACTACAGCTTTGTTCAATTTGTTGTTATTCATTCCGACGCTGTGACTTCATATGTCTGCTTAATCACTCTTTTCGTTATCGCTTCAGTGAAAAATAGGAAACATCTTAAAATACTCAATATGTTAAAGAGTTTTGAGTCGAACTGCTCTTTCCCAATTAGTCCACCTTCTCGAATTAATGTTAAACTCTTGGTCATGGTATTCGTGGACATTTCTTCACATTCTTCATTCTTTTTTTATGACGATAAAATCTCCAGCCTTCCAGTTATTTCTTGATATATCATCTTTATACTATATTTTATCATCTTGGACACTACTCTCCTCTATATTGTAGTCTTTATCGAAGGTTTGACGAGCTATATCATAGCTTTCAGGTGTAACCTGGCCCGTAGTGACAGAGGTCACATTAATATGTTCAATCAAATTATGGAGCTTTTAAAAATATATAAGTGCTTCAGCGAAACACTTAGCCTTATTTTAATAAATATCCTTATGTATCACTTTATTTGTGCCTGTGTGGATTCCTACTTTATCTTCTGGCAGGTGTTTAATATACCTCTAGTAAATGAAGGCGATATATTATTTGTTATATTGTGCATTATCTGGGTTGCAAGAAGCTTCATATATATTTTCTACATAACACTCACCTGTGAAGAATTTTACAGACAAGTAGGTGTCTAGGAGTTGAAAGGGAAGAGACATTTATCACTGAAATGTAACCACGTGCTCTTTTTTTAGATGGAGAATCTCGTGAGAGGAATCATGAATTTTATTCTAGACAGTGAGGATTACACAAAAATAGCTCAAGTGAATGTGTCTGTTGTGAAGAAATCCATGAAAGTTCAGGATACTCTCCTCTCAACGTTGAATGCCAGACTTTTTCTTCTAAGACACTTTCAGGAAGGGACAAGGATTTCAGCTGGAAAATTCTTCTACATCGACAATTCGCTCCTTTTCACGGTATTATACTTAAATATTAATTGGCAGTCATCTTTCCTGAAAACACATTTTATTTCTCTCCTACAGACTTTTTCAGCAACTCTTGCGAATTTAGTACTATTTGCACAATTCAAGGATTTAGAGGACCAACTCAGACCTGTCTGATCCCTCAGAACAGGATGTATGAATAGGTATATTTCTCAAAGTCTCCAATATAATTTACCGAATCAAATCTTAAGATAAACTTTGGCCACCTTGGAGGAACTCCCTCAACAAATTGTGAACTTGAACAAAAAGGTAGTCGAGATTCCATCATCCGATATTCTACTGAGAAGAAAAAACAACCTCTGATGAAGTTCCAAAGTTTTGCGCTCAACAGACAAGAAGCTGACAGAAAAGTTGGAGATTATTTTATGAACATTTCTTTCACTATGTATACACTGAAATAAAATAGAGAGTAAATTCTCATTTCCGCCTTGGTAACTTCACCCTCGACATACAAAATGGAGTGAATTTGCATAGGAAAATCACATATTCCGCACTTATTTACATTTTATAAACATGAAGAGTATTTCTATTTTCTTACTGCGAATTGCTCGCAAAAGTACCCTCATTAGATTTTGAGCCATGCCAAATGGGTCTCGTTGAAAAAAAAAACATTTTCACCCCAAAGACTTTTGTGCCATTTTTCACAATTTTACTGCCTTATTTATTGTTGTGAATAAGAATGTTCTTTCTTGTATTCAATTCAGTTCCTTATCACAATTCTTTTGTCTAATTTCTTCACTGGGAGTTCTTAGTAAAACATGTGGTGTCTGTGAATTTTTCCCACAATACGTACAACTCTCCTCATAATGACGTAAAAGAAAATGATACATGTTAACACTTTATTTATACGAGAACTTGAAAGTAAATTTCCTTATTACAATGTTCCTTTAAACTTCTTAACTTCTATGAGCAATTCTATTTCAAATTGCCTAAATTGAATAAATATAGCCAGATGCGAAACCAATATTGTAAGAGCCTAAAAGGAAATAAAAAATATTTGAAATTCAAAAATTTGTAAATTTACTATCCTTACCGAAAAAAGAAGATAAGAATCTATATGAATGAATCGACCAATTTTCATGGTACCAGTTTCATGTAAATACTTTAGAACCATATTCTTAGTAATCAAATTAACACGGTCTGTAGTTTTTCTTTGATTATCATCTCCGTGAGATTTTGTTATCCTTCCAAAGAGAAGCCTGATCTATAAAATTAAAAAAAGAGCTTTTAAACGATTCCAGTAATTGATTTAATTTTACCTTCTCATAAAGAAAATCTCCTGTCCTTGCGATGTTCAGCATGATTAATAATTTACCTATGCTTGATAAATTGCAACAAAGAAGAAAAACTGCCATTTCTTTAATAATGTTGAAAGGTATATCGTATGTGAAAACCAAAATAAAACAGTTATTTGAACTCGCTTCCACAAGACGTAGAATAATTACTACTACAAGAGCTACACCGAAAAGAGAATCTATTCTCTTAATAAATCCGAAAAACTCTCTAATAAATATGAATAATTTTAATTTTTCCTTCACAGAAAATGATTCTGGATTAATGTAATCCAAGGACTGGAGGAAAACACTGACATATCCAACCAAATACATTGATATAAAATCAACATATGCGGACTGACATAAGAAAGCCACGTACCACACGATTATACTTAACTTTCTCCCAACTATCTGTTCAACTTTTATATAAAAGGCAAAATTGTAAGTGAAATTGTGTAACAACAGTAAAATATAAAGAATATTATATTTCCATCGGATTTTCTTTCTTGTGTTGGAAACTTTATCACCCAAAAGATCTTTCCACCTTCTTTCAAATTCTGCTATATCCTTTATGAGTATTAAATGTTTCTTTTGTTGGACGGTGAAGTAAATTAAAAGAAAAACAGAAGCTGTTTTGATTGTAAGTAGATCAATAATTGCAATAATGTCAGAGACAAAACTATCCTCAGATGCAAAGTAAATCTCCCCGCATAAAATGCTAAAAATATCGAAAACAGCATAAGAATTCACAAAAATAATGGGTAGTCTTCGGATTAATCCTAAGATATATCTCCTTAGTGACTGCGTATTATCCAACTGATATTCAAATATTGTCATGTACTTTTGAATGCTTGATAGCCAACCAAGAGCTTCAACAATCGACATTATAGCTCTGTAGTTGCAACACAACTGAAAAGCAATTTTCTCAATATTACATATTTTATTAATTTTCCTAATTGGATTAGTATAAAAGTCTGGTTGATGCTGACATCTCGAAATAATATTATCATAAAGAAAAAGAAAAGCCTTTGAATAAAATGTCTCTTATACATTCATTTATCAATTTCTATCCATCTTGTTGAGGAAGTTATTTCAAATAGTCTAAACTGTATAAATATTGCCAAGTTTGAAGCTAAAATCTGTAGAGCCTTTTTGAAAAAAATATAATAAATTAGAATTTGTCATACAATTAAAAAGTATTAATATTACCTACCGAAAAAAGAAATTTCAAATTTATGTGGACAAAATATCCCATTTTAATTGAATTTGTTTCGTGCAGATGCTTTAAAAGATAGTTCTTCGTATTCAGATTACAAATGTCTGTTAGAGATGTCCTTTTCTGGCTTTCCACATGAGATGCTGCCAATCTGCTAAACGCTTTATCCACCTGAAATATTTTAATGCCAATTAGTACAAGAAAATGAGACAAATTGGCAACATTTAACCATTTCTTGACAATTATCTCCGACCATTGTAATTTTTAACATAATTAACACATTCCCAAGGGACCACAAAAAGGAGCACAGCATATATATATAGAGATTATTTTTATCCTACTGAAAGTAGTATCAAATACGATCATTAAAATGAAACAACCGTTTGTTGTGGCTTCTACAAGACGAGAAATTAATACTCCTAAAAGGACTACTCCATACATCGAAGTGATTTTCTTGAATATGGTAAAATATTCCGTAAGGAAGTTCAAAAATTTTATTTTGTCCACAGCCGATAATTTCTCTAGCTCGAAACAATCCAAAGACATAATGAACACATTAATGTACCCGATTATATAGAAAGCTACGTAGTCCAGATTAGCTGACTGACAAATAAGAGCAATGTACCAGAAGATTAAGCTTGATTTTCTGCCCACTTCCTGTTCAATTCTCAAATAGATGATAAAATTGTAAATAAAATTATGCATAAACAATATAAACATTTGTAGATTACATCGCCATCGAACTTGATCTCTTCTTTTGAATACTTCAATTCCCAGTAAATCGCTCCATTTGCTATCAAAAACCGCCACATCATTGATAATCCTTAAATGTTTTCTCTGTTGAATTGCAAAGTATATAATGATAATAAGTGATGCAATTTTAATTGATAACAAATCAATTACTGACACGATTTCGCTAATATGACTATCTTTTGATGCAAAATAAAGCTCTCCAAGAAATAATGGGACGATGTCGAAGGCAGCATATCCGTTTACTATAGATATGGGAAGTCGACGAATACATCCCCAAATAAATTTCCTTGTCAGGTGTTTCTCATCTGAATTATATTCAAAAATTGTTATCCATTTCTGAATGGAAAAAAGCCACCCGAGAGTTTCTACAATAGACAACATTACAGCACAAGTCCACTAGCCAAACTGCAGAATGGTAAAAATGGTTTGTTTTGGAGAGTGCATGATGTTAGTTTAATTAATTAGTTTAATTAATTAATTAGTTTAATGAAAAGTAAAAAAAAATTGTTTCCATAACGTACTCAAGATATTAAATTAAAAATTTACCCAATAACGAATAAGTCATGGACACACGTCTCATTATGTACGTTTGATATTAATTCCCATGGACCATTGGAAAATTTCCTGTGAATTTCCGATAGAATATCCATGGGACCTGCTTTATTGGGTAATTAGCTGTATTGCAACAGTTAACTGATTAGACTTTACCTTTTCTTGGATGTAATCTCCACACGCTGTTGTCCATAACATGGTAAACATACTTACAAACGTCCACAAAGAGAAATTTACTACAAATTGCAAATTCTGCTCTATAAACAAGTCTACAATGTTAAAATCCGCATTGAAAAGCGCTATTATAAGAAAACAGGCATATGTAGTGGCTTCGGTAAGTCGACACACCAAAATGCCAAATATAACAATGCCAAATAGCGAAATAATTCTCTTGATTAAAATTAAATATTCACTTAAAAGCTTCACAACATTACATTTTCTATCAGTAATCAACGTTTTAAGATCTATACAGTCTAAGATCATCATGAAAATTCGTATATATCCAACAATGTAAAAAGCTATAAAGTCTAAACTGGCCGATTGGCAAAGAATTGAAATGTACCAAATTATAAAAATATAACCCTCTTCGCCCTTATTGACAACTTTTTCTTCAATTTGGAAATAGAAATAAAAATTATAGGTAAAATTTATTAAGATCAAAAACAGGAACTGTAAGTTAAATCGCCATCGAACATTTCTCCTTCTTCTCGATATCTTATGTCTTAAAATATGTCCCCATTTCTCTTCAAAATTCATTACATCAGTAATGAGTTGCAAGTGTCTCTTTTGATAAATTGCAAAGTAAATTACAATAGAGAGAGATGATAGTTTAATAAAAAATATATTAATTAGAGTCACTATCTCTAAAGTGGGACTACTGGACTCCACAATGGATTTATCACCATACAAAATGCGGATAATATCAAAAGTAGCAAGAGCGTTGACATAAATCGCAGGCAATCGATGGAGAAACCCCATAAAATATCTTTTGATCCGGGGTTTATCATTTGAATTATACTCAAATATGGTCCACCATTTTTGAATACCGAAGAGCCATCCAAGAGTTTCGATAATTGACAACATTTCACAGTAACTCAATCAACAATACTGGAAATTGAAGACACGTAATATGCGTCGTATGCGCTGAATTCACTTTATCTAATTAGTCTTTACATAAAATTCATTCATCAGATAACGAAAGAAATTTTATTGTTTAAAAACCTTTATGTTTATATTTACAAATACTAATGTTTACTTCTAATTCGCAGAAGAGATAGTATTTCAGGTCGTTCTCTATGTATTTTTATATCTGAAATTTATTAAATGCATTAAAATAGGTTAGGTATATAATTTATTGAAAAATATTTCTTACGCATTTCTGTATTTTTCTATTATTTCAATTGCAGGTGTTAGTTCAAATTGTCTGAATTGAATAAATATTGTCACATTTGAAGCTAAAAGAGCCAGAGCCTAATAACAAAGGAGAAATTAATTACGTATCAGAGAATAGCACTATTAATACAGTGAGTACGAAAATAAAATTTACCGAAATTAGTAGATTAAGATTAACATTAATAAAGCGACCAATTTTAATTTTATTGCTTTGATGTAAATTCCTGAATAGTAAATTCTTAGCGTTAAAATTAAAGTAATTTCTCAAGTTTACGCTTCCATCACTTTCATCGTATGATGCTGTTAATTTGTTGAAAATGTTATCTATCTAAAAATAATTCTCATATTTATTCAGTAATAAGAGTGATATCATCAGGCAGTTACCTTTTCTTGTGAATTATCTCCAATTATCGTGATTTGCAACATTATAAAGATATTGCCAAACGTCCATATGGAGGAACAAATAAGGAAAATCAAAATCTCACTAACATACTCAAGGGAAAGATCGTATGTGAGAATAAAAAGGAAGTAAGAAGTTGCAGTGGCTTCCACAAGACGAATGACTAAAATTCCAAACATAGCAAAACCAAAGACTGAATTTATTCGATGAATGATTTTAATGTATTCCATCAAAAATTTAAAAAGGCTTAATTTTTCTAATGGATCAAAATTTTCCGGATCAATACAGTCAAGAGACATTGTGAAAACGTTAATATATCCAACAATATATAAAGCAATTAAATCAACGTTCGCTGATTGGAAAGTAAGCGCCAAATACCAAAATATTTTATCAATGTGTACAAGAACATCTTCTTCTAGATCTTCCGTAATATAATACATAATAGAATTAAATAGGAAATTAAGCAGTAATAGTAAAAACGTTGCGCAAATTATATTTCCATCTAACATTATCTCTTTTCTGTGATACTCTTTCCCCAAATATATTACACCATTTATTTTCAAATTCCATCCCATCACTGATGAATTTCAAATGTTTTCCTTGTAGTATGACAAAATACAATGTAAAGCATAGTGATGAAATTTTGATTGTAATGAAATCTATTATGGAAACCGTTTCTGAAGTAATACTATCACTATCACCAAAGTACTTCTCCCCAGCAATAATAATGATAATATCCAGAACTGCATATCCACTAATAGCCAATACTGGAATTCGACGGATAAATCCCAAAGTAAGTTTCTTAACCAAACTCTTGTTTTCTAGCTTATAATCAAAAATTGTTAACCAAATTTGAGAGATGGCTAACCATCCGAGTGTTTCAACAACGGACAACATTTCTCAATAATGCCAACTGAATATTGAAGTAAGATATAACATGATGTCCATATATATCGCATTTAATTAATTATCAAAACAAAAATCTATTTCACACATTTCACACGTTAACAAGGAAGTTCATACATGCAACACCTACCTCTCAAGTGTAAAATAATTTATTATAGTGAATTTTTAATTATGATCCTAATGATAGCGCCTCGCAGCAACAATGGCTCCCATTCATTTGGACGACCGTTGAGATCATAGATAAAATGAATGGTCCTCAAATTAATTATAAGAGATGGATGTCTTCATATTGCTTGAACTGTATCAATACCATCAAGTTCGTAGCCAAAAGTGTGTAGATCTTAAAAAAAATAATGATTTTAATTTAACAGACTCAGCAACTTTATAAGAAACTTAATATAAATATGAATCAAAAAAACAAATAATTACCATAAAAAGCAGATTATGATTAAGATTAATATCTTTCACGAGACAGATTCTAACAGGTTCATGTAGATTCTTTAAAAGAAAGTATTTGGTATTCAAATCCACGCAGTTTTGAAAAGATATTCTGTTTTCACTTTCATCATGAGATGCTGCCATCTGTCTGAAAACTTCAGTTATCTGTAAATAACAGGTTTGAATTTCTAAAATGTAAAGAATATTTGGGTAAAAAAGTAAATAAAATGATATAAACCTTTTCTTGAAATCTGTCCCCAGTTGAAGTTATTCTAAGTAAAATTATGATATTTCCTAATGCCCACATAGAGCAACAAAACAGGATAACACTAACGTATTGAATGTGTTCTACAGGGATGTCCGACAACATAACAATTAGTAGATACGATGTTGAACTAGCTTCAATAAGGCGAACACCAATATACATTATAATGAAAATTCCAAATAGAGAACTCATTCTTCTAATTAAATTGAAATATTTCACAAGGAGGAACAAAACTTTGAGCCTTATATCTTGAGATAGTCTGTTCAAATTCATTTTTGTTAGTGAGTATGCAAAAATATTCATATAGCTCGTAATATAAAAAGAAGTGCAGTTCAAAAGCATTGCCTGTAGTATAAGGCATAAATACCATCCACTAAGTACACTTATAGGAATGTCCATAGTGTTCTTCACAAGAATAAGTAAAATCACATTGAATATAAAATTATACATAAAAATTAGACAAAACTGAAATTGACACAACTTCCTATGTGTTTTTCGCCTTTTGAAGACCTTTTCACCTAAGACATTGCATAAAGTTCTTTCGAAAATCGTCACGTCATTAAGAAACTGAAGATGTTGCCTTCTTCGAATTGCAAAATAAAGAAAAGTAAAAAAACAACATACTTTAATAAACAATAGATCCATTGTTGAAACAGTAGCAGTAGTTGAACGTTGATTAGCAATCTCTAATTTTTGGCCGGTGATAAGTTCGATGAAATCAAGTGATCCATATGAAATTACTGCTACTATCGGAATTCTACTGATAACGGCAACAACATACTGCTTAAGGGAGCTTTTCTTATCTGAATTAAAATCAAAAAGTGTGAAATATTTTTGGACTGTATAAAGTAAACTCAGTGTATCGGGAATAGACACCATTTCAGTTTGAACGTTTCAGTAGTACTGATAATGTCTGATATTTAACAATTTGACAAGAGGAAACTATTATCAAAACAATTATCATAATTGGATCGAGAGAGAAAAAGCAACTGCCGCTTGTATAGAATCTTCTGCAACCTTTTAAATATTACAACAAAATTAGATTGTCGATATTTTATCTTTATTTCTCTATTAACTGTCCAAGGTTACGTTACTGAAGATTGACGTCGATGTCAGTTTATGATTGTCTTCAAATTGCTTAAATTGTATGCAGACCAATAAATTGGAAGCCAAAAGTGTTAAGACCTGAAAATATTTTGAATATAATATTTAAAAATAATTAATTTTGAAGATGGTGAGTACTAACTGCAAAAAGAAGATTAAGATTGATGTTGATGTCTTCTACAATTTTTATCCTTGCAGATTTATGAAGATTTCGCAGAAGAAAATTCTTGGTATTTAAATTAATACAATCTTTCAGACACTTTCTCTTTTCACTCTCTTTGTAGGATTCTGCCATTCTTCGGAACACGTTATCAATCTGTGATAAAATTGAGTTATAATTACAAAAAGGGTTTTTTTTTACTAAGAAGTGTATACCTTTCCTTGAAACCTGTCTCCAACTAGTGTAACATTGAGCATAACAAATATATTTGTAATAATCCATGAACAGGAGGAAAACAAAAATAGTATTACATAGTTCATAAATTGAAAAGGAACATCATTAAGAATCACAAACATATAGAAACTAGATGAACTAGCTTCAATTAGTCGACTTCCCAATAAACCAAAGACAAAATACCCAAAGAGATCATTTATTTTATTAATAAATGAAATGTATTCGACTAGGAAATTTAGAATTTTCATCTTCTGGTTGTGCGAATATATCGATAAGTTAAATGAGTCTAAAACCTGCATAAATGTGTTACAATATCCCACGAAGTAGAATGCCGTATAGTCTGAGCTTGTCATTTGAATACTAAGACAGAAATACCACACGAGTAGATCCCAGCTGAGATCCGACAGCTTTTGAAATTGTGAGAAGATTATTAAATTATATGAAAAGTTGTGAGTGAAAATAATTAATCCTAGGCAATTATACCGCCATTTGGTAGTATTTCTGGCTTCAAAAACCTTTTCTCCTAAAATATTACTTATTTCTCCCTCAAAGATTGTCACATCTTTAATCAATTTTAAATGTTGTCTTCTCCGGAAAGCAAAATAAATTAAGTTGAGAAGAGAAACGCTCTTTATGACAAGCAAATCCAATGTTGATACAAAAGTGGCAGTTTCACTATCATCGGTCTTGTCATATGTTTCTCCAGTAATAATAACGAGAATATCAAACACCGCATACAAGTTCACGAATGATATAGGAATTCGACTGATAATGGCGAGACAGCATTTCAAAATTTTACTCTTGTACTTAAGTTTAAAATCAAAAAGTGTGATATATTTTTGTATCCAAGAAATATATCCGAGGGTATCAAGTATGGACAACATTTTATATTAAACGCAATAGCGCTACTGAAGAGCTTGTCGAAAAACTTATATAGAGAAGCCCAAATTTGGTTATTGATTAATAATTCATAAAATTTAATTACCTTTCATGGAAATTGTGATGATATTTACTTACCAAAAGAAGATGATAACATCAGTGTTAATATGATTAATAGACTTTTACATATGTATGTCTCAATCTTTAATATTTTAATTTACAACTTTTGTTTTAAAAAATAAACTCATTTCACTTCTGATTTAGATTGCACATCTAGGAACTCCTCGAGTTGTTTGAATTGCAGAAGAATAACCAAATATGATGCAATGGTAGAAAATATCTAAAAGAGAATTCCAAAGAGGTAAAAGGTAAATTCAAATTGACATTTTCACATGGAACTTACCGCAGAAACCAACAAGACGTTTATTGTGAAAAGTTTTCCTGCTGAAATTTTCGTTTTGCGATGCTGATGTAAAAAGAGAAACTGCTTTGCATTAAATTGGATACACTTCTCGTGAAAATCCATATGTTCTCGGCAACAGTAGTCCTCATATATTTTCCCGAGAGATTGTGTGACAGCTTGTGTCTGTATGTGCAATGTTTAAGGAAGTAATATAAAAGTGGGTATATAAATTTTGAAGATTTTCACCTTCTCAGAGCACCTTTGGCACATAAATGCCGTAAGAATAACGATAGAGATGCTTCGTGTAGCCCAAATTATGAAACTTATTAGAATCATGAGACTGGTGTGATTCCACTGATGCCAGAAAATCATCCATAAAGCGAAGTATAAGGAGCCCCATGCCTCGAAAAAGTGATGAATGAAAATATAGGCAATTATGGCGCCAAAAGTTGAGCTTATCAACTCAATTATGCCCAGGTAATCAGTCAACATATTGAAGACTTCAACATTATGTGGCACAGAATTATTCTTCTCAAAGACAACCATAAAGTTCGACATTATGTGAATTATGCTGAGAATGTAAAAGATTGAAAAGTCATCAAGTAAAATGTTGCACATGTGAAAGGTATAACCGAGGAAAGCGAGACCATCCATGGAGATAAAGAAGATGTGAAAAGTTGTATTGGAAATGAAGTTAAACACACATATCATAAGAATCTGAAAATTTCCCTGCACTCCAATTAGTCTAATCATCGGCATTTCAAAGATCTCAAAGTACTTCTTCTCAAAGACTTGATATTTCTTGAGGAGATGCAAATGTTTCTTATTCTTCAAGATACTCAAAATTGTGATGAATATCACGCCAAATTTGATGGAGATCATATCAAAACGACTCATAATTGAGGACACTGTACTCTTATCCCCGAAGTAGCTCAAGTAGTCTGCTGTGATGAGATGGAAAATATTGTACAAAGCGTAAATGTTGAGGCATAAGAGGGGCAAAACACGAATACCCAGAATTATAAGGCGCCTCTTGAACTGAGACACTTGATGATTTGGGAGGAAGATATACTTTTGAATGTGAAAGAGCCATCCCAGGTTTTTTTCAAGCAACATGTTTCACACCACGAACTCCACTAACTAATCCATCTCATAGAGGAATTTTCACCAAAGCAGAAAATATTTTGTCCTCCGCAAAGATAATTTCATTACCAAAGGAAAAAACCATTAATTTTAGGATAGAAGACGTCATAAGGGAAAATTGAAGAATTTTGGTTCAGAAAAAAAACGAACACTCGCCATTCAATTATATATATTTCCGTCAGTTTCTGGAAATCATCAATCACATGTGGTGACCGCTCTCCGGTCGTCTTCCAATTGCTTAAATTGAACAATGATGAGTAGAAAGGTGACAATTGATGAGGAAATTTGAGTGAGGAAAGTTAAGTCGATGCTGTAGAAGTTCCAGGCAGTTATCTTAGTCCTATAGTGCAAATGTTTCATGCATATTTGCCTGATTACGCGATGAATTCTCGGTGACCTCGTCTCAAAATCAATATTTGCCACAGTTTTCAGAAGTTTCTGCATCTGCAAAACATCATATAGGTATTTACATAACTTGTCTATGAGTTAATTTAGTGCAATTAAAAACGTATACCTTCTCGTGAAGTCTGTTGCAACTCAAAACGAGATAACAGGCAAAATAAACACTTCGTATGAGCCACAAAACGAAAAAGGTAATTAAAACTATCCTAAAGATGCTCAATTCTTCTCCATAATATCGTCTGAAGATGTAGTAGAAAATGAAGGTAATCTCAATAAAATAATACATGAGGTAGACGAATATCAGCTTGACAAAGTTATCCTCCAGCTTCCTTATCAGGTGTGAAAGCTTGTCAATTAGATTTAATTTTGTCATATCATTCTTATTACAAGGCTTCTTCAAGCTCTTCTCCAGAATATCTGAATACTGAGTAAACATGTTGACGAAAGCAAGTATGTAGAAGTTGACGGAGTTTTCAAGAAATTCTTCGACACACTGCCTGGTGTACCAAGCGATGTATTGTCTGTTGAAATCAATACTGAGCCAATTAAAAAGAAATGCCAAATTGCAAAGGAAACTCCAGATGAACAACAGAATAATCTCATAATATTTCTTTATGGAACTGCTCCAAGTGACTTCCAACACTTCAAATTTCTGCAACTTTTCTTCAAATTCAAGAGTCTGTCTAATCAGTTTCATGTGAGATTTATTCTTAGAGAGAATAACTAAATCGACAGCAAAAAGTGTGAAACGCGAAACTATGATATCAACAACTCCCAAAACATGCCCAACATCACTCCCTACGTCAATCAGGTTAGGACTCATCAAAGGGATGAGTCTTAAATCATAGATTACAAGTATGTTGAGACAGACTAAACATAAACTTCGTAGATAAAATATTATACTGCGAGATTTTCCTTTTGGAAGCTGATAATTGGGTAATAAAATGAGCTTTTGCACCGTCAAGTGCCATTGGAGAGTACTCTTGAACAACATTTCACCTCAATTGACTCTTTATCACTGTAATACGGTACCATGAGTGCGTCAAAACACCTTTTGTTGGGAGCTTCTAATAGAGTAAATTAATTGAGTTGACAGACAAAAGGTAAGGAAGCCCACGGCGATGTAAGTTTTTCCATTTATCCAATTAGAAACCATATAGTTCTGATATAGTAAATTTACGTATGTATGTGTCATATGTGTATATGTTTATTTATTATGTTATGATACATAAAATGTGAGTAAATCATTTCTTAATCATTTCTTTTCTTCTTCCAACTGTTTGAATTGTATTAAAATCAACACAAAAGTTGCCGTTGATGCAACAATACGCGTTACCAGAGTTCTGTCGATTCTATGAAAGTCTTCCGTCTTAATTTCTGTCCGTTCGTGAAGACTCCGCATTGAGATTTGCTTTATAGAATGAAGAAAATATCTCTTTGAATATTTTCTTCTCGGTTGATTCTGTCTCAAGTATTCATTCAAATTTTCAACAGCTCTGATAAGACGACAACTCTAAAAGAGACATTGTTTAAAAATTGCTAGAAAAGATATTAAAGTAATATTTCTCACCTGATTCATAAACTTATGACCTTTCAGACACAGATAGATTGCTAAGAAGGCACTCCTTAGAATCCAGAAGCAGCTAAAGATGATTTGAATATCATTTTTGCGTGATTTTTTTCCAAACATTTTTCTTATAACAAAATAAGTTGTTATTGAAATTTCGAAGAAGTGATGATGTAAATTCGCTGATAAAATCACTGAAAACATTGTATTAAAGATTTTCGTGATATCTACTCCCTCATCTACGAGTTTAATTATTTTCAAATATGAACTGAACGATGTTTTCTCAAGTTTCTCTATAAGTATAATCATGCAACTTGTGTGAGCGCCAATCAAATCTATTACATAGCAATGAAGTAAGTCAATAAGGAATATTTCAATGAGATTCATCATGTATCGATGAAAAAGAAAAAAGCCTAAAACACTTTGGTACCGACAGTAGTATAATGTAAAGTTGCATGCCACATCATTAATTACAACAAACAAAATTACACAAATATTCCAAATTAAATATTTAGTTTTCTGCTGTTTGACCTCAATTTCCTTAAGCTGTTCGTTAAATTTTAGAAACTTTTCAATGAAATTCGCATGTCTCTTAGCCCAAAAGATGGAGAACCAACACAATACAAAAGCACAAAAGTGAATTGAGGAGACTTCAAAGGCTACAGCAACTCTCGAAACTAAACTTCCGTCTTCGAGGTAGTTCTCGATTTTGGTCATCACATAAAACATGTCACGAACACCATTAATAAAACCAACGGCGACCAAGAAGTACCGAAATAAAAGAATTATTGCAAGCTTGGCTCTTTTCTTCTTAGGCAATTTAAAGGCCTGCAAGGAGATAAATTTCTGCATGGAGAGTTCCCATTCGAGAAATATCCGACACGACATTATGTTAAAGAAACATTCACTTTGGATTTTGTGGGCATTTCTGTGTCAACACTTTAATATCTAACTTGAATTGAGAGTAATTCATATTAACAGATATGAAAACATTCCAGAAAATAGATTATTTGAACCTCAAATTAAACTTATCTTGCCTTTCAACTCTTTTCGTTATGTTTATCCTAATACATAAAGCCAAGTGTGCATATCTGAATTGGCCTGATCACCCTCAAACCATCCTAATACATAAAGCCAAGTGTGCATATCTGAATTGGCCTGATCACCCTCAAACCATTAAATCTCGACCGGACGTGACTCCAGGAGTCCGAAAATACCCATCTCCAAAATGTTTGTCTGTCTGTCTGTCTGTCAGTGCG
>CAKKOB020001946.1:0-16636 GCA_918844115.2 Phlebotomus perniciosus
GGGTCATTCTGATGAATTTCAGTGAAAAAGCTGTCAAATTATTCATGTACTACACGTAATGCGTGACCGATGCCATTCTTGTCACGCATTGAGTATGGGATACAAAATGTGTGACCTGGTAGCACATGGTTTAATTTTAAGCTAAATCATACTAAATCACAATAAAATCGCAATATTAGAGTTTCTCTATAAATTTACTTACATGTTGGGGACATTATCAGGGATTTTAGTGCCGAATTTCGAAAAAATATCTATGGTATACATGTAATGCGTTACCGATGCCATTCTTGTCACGCAAAGAGTAATGCAATACTAGATACGCGACAAAGTAAGGCATAATGTGGAACTGTGGAACCTCCACTGGGTGATTTTTTCGTTCCATAACCTCAAAAAACTTCCCGGAGACCGTTTTTTGCTTTCCATAATGCGACTAAAAGTGAGGTTAGAATGGATTTCTGTTGGTGTTTTAGTTGTGAAAATTCTCCCCAAAAAACGATTGAAGTTATGTTGAGTCCAGTGGTCGAAAGACAAATTGCTGACAAAACCTTTCATGTTGAGACTTGTTTAAATTTCCTCAGCTTTCCAAAACTGTCGACATACTAAAAATCGGATGAAAATTGAGTGAATGGGAAGCATTTTCGTGGTGGGAACTTTTTCCAATGAAAAAGTCGAAAAAATTGGACGAAAATTATGCGAAAACACTTTGAAATTTTTAAAAAGATTAATTTTCATGAAATAGATATTAATTCATTGAAAATAAGTGTTTTGCATGCACTAGCAATCGCGAGAGAGAAATGATGAGCTCCGCGCTCTTCAAAAGTTGGATGACGAATGGTGTTTCTCCTCCACCACGAGAGAGAGAGAGAGAGAGAGAGAGAGAGAGAGAGAGAAATAATCTTGTTCTGAGCTCCGCACTCCACGGAGATCAACGAGCAAATGACTGCTTGTAAGTTTTTCTCCCTCCTCGGATCGAAGTTCCTTCTCGCTTGAAGTTCAATTGGCAAATGACGAGAAATTCTCTCTGTGTTTTCTCACCCAGCAGCGAGCAAACATTTTTCTCCCTCTCTTCCTCACTTCTCTCCTCATTCGTCATCTCTCTTGCTCTCTCTCTCTCTCTCTCATACATACACGCGCGCCGCTAGCTCGCTCGCTCGCTCCAAGAGTGACATTCACTCGCGGCTGGGTGATTCTCTTCTCACCACCGATCGCCACCCACCGCCCAGCGCCTCCCACCACCCACAGACTCTTTAAGGCCATTCTCATCTTTTAGCTCTATCTCCGTCATTTTCCAACCGATTTTCTCCATCTTTTCGCCATTATGTCAATCTTCGCGAGGCCCATCCTTGGCTGGCACTTTTAGACACGTTTTTTTTATTGCCCCGACACAAAAATGGCAATACTGGAATCCAAATATTTCTCCGTTTCTCCGATTCTCCGTCTGTTATTGACCTGGAGGCCAAACGGTTGCAGATAGAGACTTCGGGTCTATGGGGGACCCCCCTAAAGACGACCCAATGATCAGGACCAGGCCCTTCATTTTTTATAAAAAGCCCCCCTATCCCCTATAAAAACATGTTTTTTGGTATATCTCGAAAACGGATGTAACGATTTTTTTTATTTTTACAAAATGTTTTGTGTGGTGTCCTGGATATACATAGATGATCCAGGAGCGACAGGATATTACGCGATTAACTACACGAGTTTTACTTATTACGTGTTTAACGTCTCGCTCCTGTCACCACAGTCACAGTACATAGTGGAGTTTCACCACAGCCCCCGACGTTTACAGTAGCGTCCTCTATTTACTCACCACATTTTGTATAATCACTAGACGCACTTTTCGTCCACACATGCCAATGACCTTGAACTATTCCGTCTAACGGTTTCTCAAGGTTAAAGGTTAAAAAAGACATTTTATGAAGTTTTCTCGTCCCCACGTCCCCGAACTCTATCATGTGGGTATTCATGGGAAAGGTCTTTGAATTTCCTACAATTTTTTCCGGGGATGCATGAGCTCCCTTGTACTAGAAAATTCTCTAAAATATTCTGAAATTCTTGCATGAAGCTATGGGTTTTTTTTTGAGTGTAAATCATCCAAAAACAATTAACATTTTGTAAGCATATGGCTGAAATCGCTAAATTTAATCAAAATGGCGGCCATAAATGTTTGACCCTTTTATCCAAAATGTAGTAATTTGGTGCTAATTTATAGTTTTGAGGCTAAAAATCAATGACAATATTTGTTGATTCTATCAACTAGTTGGTTAAATCAACACACACATAGCAAACTCCACCGCCTTCTCAGTCAACGCCGGGCTCTGACTCAGAATGTGCAAATGGAACTTATTCCGCACGCAAACACACGCCAGCGTGATAAATATTTACATGAGCCGATCTGAGAAAAATGAATTATGACTCATCAGAAAATCAATATTTTCGGTCCTGTAGTTGCATATTGAACATGTGAACCACATTTTACTGGTAGGACTTTATTTATCTTATGGATCTGATAGATCTGATGTCATCGTTAGGAGCTCCTGAACGGTGGTGTATCTCTCGATCGCCTTCATGGGATCATCATATCCATACATGACGTCATTGATGATGACATGACATCCCGTAATTTCTTCTGGTTCTGTAAAATATAATAGAAAAAAGTGGGAGTCAGTAAGATTCATTCAAAATGTCAGAGCAATAAAAACTTACTAAATGAATCATCAACGATCATCACGATCGATTGTAGTGTTGCCCTTTTCTTATCCGCCTTCTTCCTTAGATCTGTGAGAATTACCTTGACATCCGACTGGGTCTGGAAAAAAATCATAAAGTCCATATAAAAAGAGTACATGTCAAAAATTCAATACAATAAACTGCATATAGAAATCTTCTAAATCTTATTTTTTAAATCAACAATGCTCACCTTCGCATGTATCAAAAATCCATCAAGGATCTCCTTTGGCTCCAGTCTCGGGCGTTTTACTCCCTTTCCTCCTTTCCCTGTTTTCTTATGGAACACCATCGGAAGAAGGTGTGGAAGAAGGAGAACTCCTGTGAGATCGCCTAGACCTCCCTCCATAATCTTGTCCAAATCAGAATTTCCTCGACTTCTGGCGATTTTGGTCAACTTCGTATTCAGCTTCTCCCAGATTTCGACGAATATATCGCTTTTCCCGGGGAAGAGATGATCAAAGTCAATGTTGATGAGATGAGGTCCAAAATTTCCACGAAGCACTTTGTACGTTGAGAAATACTCGTGAATCAGAAGATTTTCATCTTTCCGGACATCAACAGTCCTCTTCCACGCTTCTTCGATCTCTGGAACCGGCTCCAAATTGTTTCTCAGAAAGTCAAGATCCTGCTTCGTATCCGAATCCAAAGATGTTGGTGAAGAAGAAGAACCCTCCTTGGACTGCCTTATCTGAAATAACGAAAAATAGTAAAGTATATAGATTATTAAGAATTTACAGGACAGATTTAAAAGAAATAAAAATATTTACCACTTTCTTCTGGTAATTGAAGCACTCCCACAGTTTCCCAGAAGCGTTCACTTTTGTGACAGGGTTGTAGGGACTGTAATAAGTCAGCCCGTTTTCTGTGGGAAACACTTCCAACAGCTGATTCACCAGTTCCTTGAAACGTTCCGTATAGTTATGCTGAATTTTGATTGACCCTGCTGGGTTAAATCCGCCACTTTTTGAAACACTTCATATTCATGGTGAATTATGAGTTTGACAAGCTTGTTGCGGTGGCAAGGCTCGAGCGTCTTCTTGGAATTATAATAATTCACAATAGGATCGCCCTCAGCAGATTTTAGTTTAAGTGCCTCTTTCACCGAATTTGTCACGTCAGTTGTTTGAATGAGCTACAAAGAAATGTGTTTTAATGGGTTTTCGTTATTAAATTGGCAAAGAGGCATATGTAACTCACTTCCTTAAATGAATTGTAAAGACTTTGTTCCGTGAGCAGGGGACTTGATACTGAAAGTCCTGATTCTGAAGTGTTGTCTACGGTCGTGGCAGTTGGACTTATCTATAAAAAGTATAAAATTTACTACATACCTAATTATGTATGAAAGGCTTTTTGTATTTTGTTAGGAGTGAAAAAAATCTTATCTCATGCATTACTTTGAATATCTTATTTAATAATGTGCTAATATACGATGAGATTTTCTATGACTTTTTCACAAATCCTAATACATAAAGCAAAGTGTGCATGTCTGAATTGGCCTGATCACACCCAAACCATTAAATCTCGACCGGACGTGACTCCAGGAGTCCGAAAATATCCATCTCCAAAATGTTTGTGTCTGTGTGTCTGTCTGTCAGTGCGTACGCACATCACGACCAAACCGCTGAACCGATCTGGCTAATATTTGGCATAGGTATAGAGGGCAACTCAGGTTAGGACATAGGCTATATGAAAACTTCCCCCACCTCCCCTATCTGGTGCCTCCTATACGAATTTACCACTTTTTTCGACATTTTTGACTTTTTGACCACCAAGATGAAGCATTAGCTGGTCGCGATGTATGATGGGAATGATAAGGGTGGTATCCTCTGTTACTTTGGGGTATATATGTAAAGATCATATGGAACTCTACCTAGGGGAGTCTGAGGAATTTCGCGCCGAGAACTGGGGCCACCACCCCTTTTCCAACTTCTTGGTGATCGGACGTCTGCGGTGAACGAGTCAACTCACGGAAGTGTGATACAGTTGCCCTTATAACAAAAGTATCAGTGACCCTCAGAACCAGCTTGTGGTAGGGGAAAGAGGAGGGACTTAAGGAATATATAGGATCAGGGGTTGACTCGACCGTCCTCGGGGTTAACTATTGTCGATTTGGTCGAATGCGCTCTTACAATATCGAAATCTGTTAACTCGCTATTAGTTCGTACTACGGACAGACAGTCGACCGGACGGACCAAATTGGAGCAACTCTTATTTTCATCTGCTCCCATAAGCTGTGAATCCGGAAGAGTCACCGCTAAATTTTTCAGCACAATGACCACCACTTTAGATAAGCCATCGCCATAATTAATATAAAAATAAAATTCTTCCACGAATTTATTCTCATCAGTTTCCCACGGTTCCACACCTCATCCATTCTCGCAAAACACTTTTTGATCTCCATCTATTCTTCCTCACTTATTAAATCTCCCCCTTTTTCTACACAATATAGCGCTTATCGAATTGTTTATTTTTAGTTTGCTAACAAGCTGGAAAAGCAACCTGAGCATATTTAAAGCATTAGAATAGTAAAGTAGCACTAAAAATATCGAATTAAAGTGAATGCAGACACAGTCGTAAAATCAATAAGTCAGTAGAAATCAATAAGTTTTCTCTTAGAGTCAACACTAATAAAACACGCTTGATATACAACTTACGAGCAGTAAACACATCTCGAAATTACATTCACAAAACTCTTCTCTCTCTCGTGTGACCTCAACAGCAAGAATCCTTTGAGCTCACACAAAATGCCCATTCGCAGCCCCACCAGAAGCTCCTATACCTCCCCCCGTTTTCCTAATCATACCGAAATTGTGCGAGTTTTGCTATGGATTTGGGAGAAAAGTCAACTACCGGTGCAGACTCAGCGACCACAGGGTGTACCAACGACAAAGTTCTAACTAACTCTGATTTATAGTGAGGAAAGATGTCACATAAATAAATAGTTATGGTTAAGCCAATTGCAAGAAGTTGAAACTTTGTTTGTTGCAAACATTTATTTTATTCAAAGTTCATTTTATCGAGCAAAACATATTTTAAGATAAAATAATCGAGTCATTCATGTTGTGAAATTTAATTTTTACGACGACTGACCAACTTTATAAAAAGGACTACGTTTGATAAAATAAATCGGGGTTGCTAAAATTATAGAATCTCCACCAAGACAAATTCAGGCAGACTTAAACCAAATTGAAAAGGACTATCTTTAACATTAAGACGAGTTTCGAGCTTAACACTAACTGAAGGCTTAGGACTTATTTGAAGCTTAGAATTTGCTTAAAGCTTTGTTATATCTTAAAGCTTACAATAAGCAGAAAGCTTAAGCCTAACTGAAAGCTTAAGTATAATTGAAAGCTTAAGTATAACTAAAAGCTTAAGACTAGCTTGAAAGCTCAGAACTTACTTGAAGCTTAAAATTTGCCTAAAGCGTAAGACTAACTAAAAGCCACTTGAGGTATAAGACTAGTTTAAGACTACCTTAAAGCTGAAGACTGGCATTTAGGCTACCCTTAAGCTTATGGCGCTGTCGCACGTCAACAGTTCAGTCAACAATATCTTACGGTTGAAAGCTATTTAATGTCATTTTCTAGTTGAAAATTATCAAATTTTCACTTAAATCCTGTCTGTTCTACATTATTAAAGAATTTGTAAAAGGAATTTTCCGGAAAAACTCAATATTAGTGCGGAAAATGCCGTTCAACCGAATCAAGTGAAGAATCACGGCATTTTCTGCACTAATATTGAGCTTTTCCGGAAAATTTATCCTACAGATTCTTCAGTAATGAAAAACAAACAGGATTTGAGTGGCAATTTGATGATTTTCCACAGTAAAATGCCATTAAGCTTTCAACAGTAAGAAATTGTTGACTGAACTGTTGACGTCTGACAGCACCCTTAAGGTTTAAACTCTTATAGCCGACACTTACGACTTAAGTCTCGAAAATTCGTATGTTGACAATGAAGAAGAACGAGACTTAAGTCGTAAGTGTATGCCCGCTATTACCCTTATAGCTGAAGACTGGAGAAGGCTTTAATTTTGGGACTAGATTATTCTTAAATATTTACTTTTTCAAATAGAAGCAAAATTATTTTTAAAGTTTTCTTGGAATTTAATATGGATTTCCAAAGATTTTCTAGAAAATTCAATGAAATCTACCATCCACATAGAATTCCTACAGATTGCTCCATTTGCTTTAGTGGAATTTCATGTGGAATCACATAGGATTAATCCACATTCTTTATGTGGAGCAATTCTATGGAAGTCCTACGAAAGTTCCACTCATTATTAAATTTCCCGAGAACGTTCCGCAAATATTTCATATGGAAATCCACAGGAACATTCCACACTCTTTATGTTGAGCGTCCTTATGGAATTGCTTTGGAACATTCTAGAATGTGGAATACCAACTTGAGAGAACTCCAGTGAAATTCCACTGGAATCTCTTTGTTAAACACTTAGATATTGTGGGTTAATCAACGAGTCCAGTAAGTCACGTCTGGATAGTTCAATTGAGTTACATTAAATTCCCAAATAATTTTGACACTAAAAACAAGACAGGTGTAGTATATTTTCTCCACGACCGATAAAATCTTTACGAAGACCGTAAATAATTAACTTCTCTCGCTTTCAATGAAATAAGTCAAGCTTCCTCTATCGTCTCTGTAAACTACCCAAACCAAAATACTTTAGCATCTCTGTTTATTGCGACCACCCTGTAGTATGTTAGTCTCTTTATATCGCCCGAAGGTGTGCATATCACAAAAGGATGGGAGAGAGAGTTCAATTGAGTCCTGTTTCAGTTTTCTTTCCATTTATTGATCCCAAACTTCAGCTCCCCACTTTCGCCAATATATATGAAGTTGACTCTGCGCTCCAGGAATTACATCCGGGAAAGTGGTGGAAGCGTATTTTACCAATAATCAAGAAATGCTTCATTGCTTCGAGATACAAATAGAGAAGAAATTGACTTTGTCTGGAGCATGATGAAAAAATTAGTCAAGAAGAGATAGAAAAAGGGGAAAAATCTCATGCAAGATAGTATCAAAGTTGTTCGTCCAGAGATTTTCTGCGACTTTTCCCATCTATATATTGAGAGCGCTTAAACGATTTTCGCAATTTTACAGAGATTTTTCCTCTATAACGTCCACCATTTATAGTTAACTTTCTGTAATGGGAATTAAACGATTTTTTCCTTCCTGCTCTCGCTATGCTCTCTCTCTCCGTTCATTTCCTTTTCGCGCCAAAGAGCCAACCGTACTAATTAACTGCGGCAGATTGTCGACGGTGTCATTTAGTGTCACCTACTCTCTGTACAGAGTTTTATACCCAGAGATTGGGGGGTGGCTTCGCCTGCATGCACACAAGTGTTTTTCTTTCCTATTAAGCATTTTATCAGGGCCCACAAAACTTTCTCCATGCACGAGTTATACCCAGAGAAAAAGGAGTCGCGTGGATGGAGAAAATTCAGAAAATCATTCCGTTCCGGCTTTGTGAGCTTCAACCATTACATTTGTGGCACTCCTTGACTGTCGTGCGGTTTGCAAAATTGTATAATATATAGAGTACACATTTTATTTTCCGGAACTTGAAACTTTGTCCCGAAGAAAAACCCACAAAATTGCGTGGTTGAAATGGCGAAGAGGTGTCAGAATGATGGAGCTTTTGCTTGGACGTGGAGAAAATAATTGTGGAAAAAACAAATCACAGAAAAGAAGACCCATGAAAAGACAAAAAATTGGGTAAAAAAATTACGTAGTTAAATGTGTCGTCTGTATGACAGTCACTCAAGCGTTCTTTCATCTCTTCCACCCGCTTTTGTAATTATTTCCCCAAATACCGTTGAGCATCCTTAAACAGTTTCAAACAAAGAGAATCATTTCATTCAAGGAGAGATTTCACCGTGAAACTGTCGAACCGCGTAAATTCCTTTGAAATGAAAGAGTTTTATTGTGATGTGCCAAAATAGAACTCAATACCTTTTTGAAAATTACTTTTGAAGACAACTTTTGGAATTAGGGATATCCGTGAGAATTACGACTTTACCAAAGATACTTTAAACTTGTAAAATTTATGAGCTCTTCAAGTCAAATTTAGTCAAGACTACCTCAGCCAAGCTTAGAGATTTCTAGCTCAGCTAAACACTAGATCAATCAAGCTTAAATAAGTTCTTAAGATCTAGACTTGTTTAAACATGTCTAGATCAGCCAAGCTTAGAAAAGTCTAACTCTGCCAAGTTTTACTAAGTCTAGTTCAGTTTAACTTTAAGTATTCTAGCTTAGCTAATTAGCTAATTAAGCTTAGATAAGTCTAGATTAGGCAAGCTTAAACAATACTAGCTCAACAATGCTAGGTCTAGGCTAGGTCTAGGTCAGCCTAGCTTAGTCAAAACAAGTTGTCAAAACAATAAATTTGAATCAGTTTAGATTAGCTAAGCTTAGAAAAGTTTAGGTTTATTAGGTTTAGCTCAGCCTAGCTTAAACAATTCTAGCTCACTTAAACACAACTGAGTCTAGTTCAGCCAATTTTAGACAACCATAGTTCAACCAAGCTCAAGCAATACTAGTTCAGTCAAGTCTAATCAATTCTACCTTAGCCAAGCTTAGCTCTGCCAAGCTTAGCTAAGTCAAGCATAACCAAGTCAAACCTTATCAAGTAAAAGTTTGTCAAACTTAGCAGAGACATTTTTCAGAGTAACCTAAGAGTCCAATTATGAGAAGTCTTAAAAACACTGAAAATCTTTAAACGGTTCAAATAATTTATTTTCCAAGTCTTCCCATCCCCTAGAATTGGCTGACTTTAACAGAATTCCCAAATTATTCCGAGAAACTCACTTGAGCAAATCAAAGAGACTCTAAGAAAAAAGTCCTATATCAATTTATTTTTGAATTCTCTCTCTAAACAACGCTCAAGAGCAATTGCAGTTACATGGCAGAGTCAACAGGAGAAAAATAAATATTTTGAAGTTGATGTTTCAGCTTGTTTCACAAAATATAATGTATACATAATATATAGAAATTGCAAAAAAAAATACACAAACGAATGTGTACGAAAGAATATGTAGTCAAGTGTTTACACCTGAATAAAGATTCAACTGAAGAATAATATCAAGCAATTGGGGTGACAGACGCTTTCTATCTTTCTTTTTTATTCCATACCAACTACGCCTCATTCTCCCCACATTCCAAGACAAAAGGCGAATAGAGAGGGAAAGAAAAAAGAACAGCTAAGAAAAGTGTCTTCGACATTGCCTAAATTATGCATTGTGAGATAAGATACTCAACTCGACGAAACTTAATCATTTCCCTTCTCTGTATGAGCCATATAACACAACGATAATACTTTATTATCGCATTTTGTGCGCGAGTAAAAAAAGAACACCAAGATCTCAATGATTTCCCCTCATGTAATGCATTCATGGGAAAGAGACACTTCTAAGGAAAAACCCCTTCAGGGATATGGGACGAAGCACTTGATATAGAACGACACTCTATACATCACAACTTGCGAGTCATTCCTAAAATATGTGACTTTAAAAGTGGCAAAGTTTCTGCAACAATTCAAAGTTCGAGTTGATCTCGACTGGATTGTACAAATGGTTTCAGGTCACAAACTTTCCTTTCCCAATCGAACTTACGAAGCGAGAATCAAGGTAATGCCAAAGTTAACTCCAAGATTCCTCAATTGCAATTGCCGGAATATTTCAGTGAAGGATATTAAAAGGGTAATTTTACTCAATGACTTGAAAAGTCATTTGGAAATTCTGATAAAGCTTTATTAGTTTTCACGCAATTTCTTCTCCACTTCCTGAACATGAATATCACGGATTTTTTGTTGCATTTGCCAACGTTTTGGGCACACGGTATTTGAGTGTTAAAAACTTTTAACATGCATAAATTGCAGTGGTTCACATTTCATCGCGTAATGCGAATTTTCGGCATTTTTTCTCTCCTCTTTTTATGCGTCACAATTTCCACCTTTATTATCCATGAAAAGGAATTTGCGATCAACATAAAATATTTTGAACAAATTTGACATCATAAAAATAGAAAATACGAGCCATAATTTGAGTTCAAATACTCTCCAAGTGAGATACTATACAAATTTGAGACTGTATGATATTTAAATAATAAAATAGGGTAATTCTGAAAGTTTCACGTAAAAACTTGGTGTTTTGCGGTGATGAATGGGCGGAGAAAATGTTGACGATACACTTGAAACTTTTGCACCACTTCAGACATACAGACATTTGCTCACTATTTTCGCCTAGGAAACCACCTCTCTGTGGAGAGTACTTATTTACACATGGCTAAGCATTTTCCAGAGCCTCACCAGATACAGGTTTTCCCTTCATGTCTTTCACCATACATATATATAGAGAGAAAAGCTCATCAAATTATGCCTTAGTTTGCGCTGTCTAAATGGAAATTGTCAAAAATGGTCACACTACACAAATATAATAACCAGAAAACAGACTCCCCCCTAAAATAATATTAATCGTCAAACTATTCTCACATAAAAGAGTTGGGTTTGGCACAAAAAGGGAAAATTCACAATATTTCTCGCAGAAATTCAATATAACTTTCTTTCTATCTCTCTTACTCTCTCCTGTTTGATTATGTAGAACTTGTAAGGTGGGTGAGTTTTATCGATTTCCCACTGCGATGACATGAAATAATGTACGCTTCAAGGCTCTTCAGCAATATTATGCCCTTTTTTCATCCTCTCCACCATCGCTTTTTGGCCGTATCGCCTGCCTTAACCTCGTGGCAATAAAACCAATGGTCATATCTCGATTTTGATACGGTTTCGCCGTTGGAATCTTTTTTATAAAGAATAAAATAAATATCAAGGGGTCTTTCCTTATAAATATTCATGTGAGAATTTTCACATGCATTTTCCCAAATATTGTAATTCCACAAAAAAAAAAGGAATGTTTTTCCGACGTTTCCTACTATGATTTCCATCATGTCAACCCCATAGGAATTGTTCATATAATTCTCGAAAGTTTGCAATGTCTTTGAAATTAAGTGTTAGATTCATCAAACATATCCTTTTAGATAGCATTTAGAACAAGGAAGTCCTTGGGGACTAAAAACATTCCCCAGGAGATTTTGCTTATTTTCAGGCGCAAAACCAGCTGTCTTGTTTGAAAGCATTTATATTGATTTTTAGAAATTCGAATAGATCAGCTGATAACGATAACGGTTATGGGATTTTAACCATCTGCGCCAAATATATTTTTAGACTGGTTCATATGAAATCATACGGAAATTTTATAGGAATGTTTCCTATGTGAGCAAAAAGAGATTTTTTACATTAAAATATTCTTTTCCCTACTTCTATATACTTAGGGTAAACAACACTTTGGTAATTCAATCAGTTAAAACACAAGCAGTTTAAATTTTTTCACATAGAAGCAAATAAAGACACCTATGGGAAACATTCCCATTGCGAAAGAATAAAAGATTAAAAAAATGCTTGAGAATTGTATTGGAACTTTTCCAACTCAACTAAAGAATTTCTAAAATTTGCAAGAAATCAAAATTTCATATAGAAAATTTTCCCATATCCATAGGAAAGACTCCTATAACACATTTGCAACTGCTGTAAAATAAAGTTAAAGGCCCCTTAAAACAATTTATAAAACGCCAATACTCACAATTTCTCATCATTTTCCTTGGCTTTCCTTTTTCCCTCCCGCTATTCAATATGTCAGATAGGATTTTTTTTATTGCGAACTCTACATACATATCATAACGTTTTCAAGGGCTTTCATTACTCTCACTCTTACCTTTATTCTCCTCCCACCACCTTATCAGCTTACCTGGAAAGACGAATGAAAAAAATCAATTAGTTCTACTGCTAAGAGAAAACTGAAAAGTACTTAAGAAAACGAGAAAACGCGTCAAGAAGTTTTATTTATATTGAAATGAGAGTCACGAATGTGATATTTGCAAGCCCGTAAAGAGAGCCACAAAGTACTCAAAATAATGTGGTAGCTTCCGTTGTCCATCTCCACACATTTTATACTCTGATTGTTCGCATTTTCACGTAATACCGGACAGTGTATATAGCAAGAGAGGAGAGTTGTCATAAAAGAAGTTTATAGCTCACACTCGTTAAAGTCACCATTCACGATCAAATGATGTCCATTCCCAAATGATACAATCAATTGACATGTGGATCTTTTTTTCTGATGCTCCTCAAAACACCAGACCAACACCTTCCGTCCAACAACATACACTTGACTATTTCCATTGCGAAGAAGCATAAATTGCATTCGTTGGCGCAATTCTCCAGAGACATTCCCATATTATCATGTATGGGATGTTGGGTAGGATAGGAGACAAGAGATGTCCATAGGAGAGAAAAATCACGAAAATATATATCTCGAGTGGCCAGACTCCGACATACCCAGCGCCATTGAAACAGTTGGAAATTTTCTCATTTTGAGCACGTTTCATACCAAGTTCAATTATAATTTATAAATTAACTTCAGTGGCACTTATCAGCATTATAATTCTCAAGTGGAACTCACAAATATACAAATTAGAAGTCTAGACACTTTTGCCAATGCACAGACAAGATGAGAGATAAATCACATTAAATAATATGCTTAACATTCAACTCGCACAACGTGAAAAAAAATCCACGCTAAATCTCTTGATGGCAAGTGGAATCGGTTATCTTGTGATTTTTATGGTGATAATAAAATCACACTCAATAAGTTCTTCAAGGTAAAAGAAAATCAATGAAACTATATAGAGAAATATTCGATAAAATTGAAATTGAATTGAAATATAAGTAGATTTTAGATATAAAAAAAATCATAATATAAAGAATACTTTGATTAAGAATACTAAGAAAAGTATTTTTTTTAAATACCTAATTAAAATATCTTAAAAAAAGATCGCCCAAGTTTCTGTAAAAAAATAAGTTCCATAATATCAACACGCCAATTCTACAGCTTTCATAAAGTTGATCAATCTTTTCTAATCACTGAAAATCCATTAAAATATTGTTTTCATTTCAAACACCGGCACTTTGCACTGAATCTCGCTGATCAAAGCTTTTCCATTTAAACAGACAAAACGTAACCCCATTCAAAGACATCTCGTTGAGTAGAAATATTTCACCAAATGATTTATACATATAGCATTTCTTCTTTCCCCTTCGAAATCATAATTTCTATGACACATTTTCCATTTTCATTTCTGAAATTTACCCCGGATATACAAATTCGTTATTTGACATAACAATTGTAATTTCTTAGGATTTTGTCGAAGACAAAAGCAACTGCCAAAATGTGTCGAATCATTCCTTTTCCCTCGCATATAATTTTCTTCATCATGGAAAAACATTTTAATACATCACCTGAGAGTGTTTGCCAGACAAAAGGCGTGAATTTTGGGTCTTTTGTCGCAACAGTAAAACCCCCCACAAAGCACAACATTAAACCCCTTTGGAGAAATTCAGCAAAATTTATTCCAACAATTTAATGTCAGAGAGTCTCTCTCTTATTTATCCATTTTCCACCCACACCTCCACACAACTTTTGTTTCTGGCAAGAGAAAACCCCACCACAATTGATGCTAACAGCAATTTTATTGTGAAGCCCTCTTTGCCATATTGAAGGCGAATCATTTTAGTATTTTCCCTAAAAACATCCTCACACACACCGTATCCACCCGGGTGACGATATCACCACCCCCTTTTTCCACGAAAAGGTGCTGACGCTGCCACACGCTTTATAGCGTGCTCAGCAACGGGTATTAAGCATCAGAAACACAACATTCACTTTCCGTTTTCAACCCCTTCGGCGACCACAGGCGAAAATTAATCATATACCGGAGAGAAGTTAGGGAAAGTGGACACTGGAGACACAAACAGTTCTCTCGGACGGGGACCCCACCTTATTCAAAAGGGAGATGCCTTATAATGTGGGAAAATTTTCATGTCACAAGCGGGATAGATGATATTGTTCTCGTAATTAAACACAATATTGCTGAAAGATGAACGTGCCATCTTGGCTTCATACAATGGCAAAATGTCTCTTTGGTGGCCCATTAGCACACTGCTAATGATATGGAGAGGTTACATTTGAGCCCTGCGGGTAAAAAGTGTTTGAACTTCATCTCTCCTGCAATCTGTCGTTTATGATATAAAGCCACGATGTAATTAAACCGAGAGACTGCCAAAAGGGATGACTTCCCAGGGAGGAAATGACTGAATGAATGAAGCACTGAAAAATTCTTGGAATTATAAAGCAAGAAATTTTGTTAATTTTTTGTTAATTGTTTGTCAATTTAACTAAACATTGATCAAACATCAGTGAGTTGTGACAAAACTTTTGTTTAGCTTAAACTTGGTTAATGAAATCAAAGATTAGTTTATAATCATTTTTTTTACAAATTAACTCTGTAAACTCCGTTAAAATCAACGGAAAATAGTTTAATGAATAAAATATCAATTGGATTTTAAAATCGGTTTGAAAAGGCAACTGAATTCTACAAAACTTTCGTTAAGTTGAAACGAATTCGTTGTCCATATAAAACAGTGTGAACCCTATAGTGCTGTTTCTAAGCAGAAACTTCGACGAATTTCGGTGAAATTCGATGGTAGGTATAGCACAAATAAAGTTTGTACATATTTATTATTTTTCGATAGAATATTGCGAATATTGTAGAATATTCAAATTTCACTTCGAAAAAGCAAATCCTTCTTGCAGAAATGAACATTTGCATCCTATTTTATCCCCTTTGCTCATTTCAGTTGATCAAATCGAAGTTCGTAGCTACTGAACACCCTCTCACATTTCATCATCAAAGCGACAAAATTCTCAATTGCAGACTTTTGCAATAAATATTGAAATACAACAGCCACAATTGAATACAGAATGAATTGAAAGTTCCTGCCGCAAAGACGGTACCAGCAGCCCCGAGGAGGAGAGGTTATTTTGAATAATCCAGTGCATGTTATTATTTCTGGAGTCACAGAAAATCGTGTGTTATGGAAATAATACCAGTCGTAGTGAATATTTATAGGTATTTCTCTCCTTTGTGGAACAAAACTAGATATTCTTGTGTTATTTCCCTCCGCATTGAGACAGCGAGGGAAAATATAGAAAAATATGAAGACACCCGTGAGGGCATGCTGTGAATATGTGTTCGTATCATCCCTCAATTATGCATCTTGTTATACATTTGAATACCAAATCAGGCAAGAAGCCACACAGAATATTCTGTTTTGGAAAAAAAATCTTTTGCTATGTTTATCATCTAATATCCGGTATTCTTTCTCATCCTCTTTCTCCTCATTTTTGTTTTTTTTTTCCTTCTCAAATGATAAAGACAAGAGAATCCCCCATTAAATCCGTCCAAACAGAGTCCTTAGCGGGAAGATAAAGGATGTTTAGAGTGCTATGCCAAATTGTAATTTGTCCTTTTTCTGGATAACAACTGCCGAGGATATTATTGTTTAAGGCCTCCGACAAGCCCATTATTTGTTCACCGCTGGCACCCAGTCTTTATTAAAGGTGTCAACCCAGAGGTGCCACAAGGAACGATATAGTGAGGCCTCGAGATAAAAAAAAATGAACGCGGAACCTTTTTTCTCCATTGTATACACCACAAAACATATAGGTATAAAAAACGTAAAGAATTTTTTATTCATGATTCCACCCTCGCATTTTTATATCACTACACCACGTGTAATATTATCTATGCCACGATTTTTATTTTATTCTTTTGAAACTCTATATTTTCCCCCCACTCTCTCACATTTTTCACAGGGAGGAAGCAAAAATTTGTAGGATTTCTTGTAAGCGGTTAAATTGTTCAGTTTTTGCTGAAATTGTTTCCAACTTCATGTTGTTCTAATCACCATTTTGATTTTTAGGACGTGCAGTAG
>CAKKOB020001949.1:0-16618 GCA_918844115.2 Phlebotomus perniciosus
CGTGCGATCAATATGACCTTTTCAACTTTCACTGACATTTTACCATCACACTTTAATTATTTCTGCGACAAATTGCACATGTGAGATTCTCTTACTTGCAGCAGAGCCACGACGAGTTTCACTGGTCCACTGTGGAGGACAATGGTGCTGATGGTCGTCGTTCCAGGCAGTGTTGAGTGGTAACCAAAGGCCTCGAGAGAGGCTGCAGCAGCGTCCGAATCCATTGCCCGTTTCGTTTTTTTTTCCTCTGCCAAATATTTATTGCTCAAACGAAGAAGAAGGGAAAAAAAGATACCCACAACTGCTGTATCTTATGTATGATCACACAGAGAACATTCCTCAATTAGGCATTGATCACATAAATTCCATACGAGCTGAAACTGATGGTTACTTGAAACTATCTTTCCGGGAAATTATCGATAAACATTTTGCAATTGATGAGCACTTGAAGGAGATCCGATATAATCCAAAAAGTGTGTATATTTTTAAGTCCAGAGTGTCTGATAATCACCCCCGAGAATAAATCGAATGTGGTCTTGCGGCAAGGATAAATCGGTGTGTAAAAACTTTATGTGGAAAAAAGATGAAGAAAAACACAAGCACAGGAATTTTATATATTGATTTGTAAGGCAGACACTCGAGCCACACACCCTATCGACCACCGCACTCGCGATCACTTCAAGAACTGAACTGGCAGATCGAGAAACTGAAGAAGTTGTTGGTGACTTGTTCACTTGCCGCAGCAGCTCCTCTCACATACACACCGTGAAAAGATGATCATATGTGTTCATGTTGTGGCTCGAAAAGCCGGCGAATGCGCCAAGATAGTGTCTGTATGAGAAATTTATAAGCACACCGAGTCAAAAACACAGAATTGCGAATGGAAGAAACCTTTCTTCGCCGGGCCATCCAAGACGCAGCGCGATCGTGATCTAGCTGTATGAAGATTAATGTAGAAAATTCACGGTATGGCGAAATTGTACTCGTAATATCTTGTAATACGAGTCTATTATCTACATTGTTGAATTTTGAATATAGATAGAGCAAGTAAATATAGGGGGATTTTATCTGCGGACATAAAGTTTTAATTGAATTGAATGGTTGATCCGCAAAAAAGAATCAGAGCTTTACAAAGGGTGAATGAAAGTCAAAAACAAATTAAAAAAAAAGAATTTTCACTTACCAGAGCTATTTTTTTAATTATAGTAAAACCAATGCGATCATTAACGCTTAAAAAATTGTCGAAGCTTTATAGTTTTGATATGTATTATTGCCAAAGCTTCTTCTGTGCTTTTTTACAAGTTTCTGTTGTACCGTTTTTTAATTTGTTCACTTAATTTGCTCCTCTGCAGCAAAGTTTATATATTTTATTGAGTGAAATAATTGTGGTAAATTTGCCAACAAATTTGTGTGACATATACGCGGTCGTATTAATGTTCTTCCTGTGTGCAAGCTCTTTGTCATCATTTGAAGACATTTATTACCTTCAAAATTAATAGGATGAACATAAAAATGCATGAAATACGCAAAAAGACATTGTCCATAACATCTTGAGATTATTCAAATCATGTTGAAATGTAAAAATTAATTGGAGCAGTGCCAAGAGCCACAAAAATTTTTAAAGGAAGAGAAACACAATTAATTAATGTGCAATTAGTTGAACAGAAGTGCATCAAAATAGAAACCTCACTCACACGTGACATAAGAGATCATTGGAACATAGAGTAGTCAGTGTTATGCCTTATGAATTTTTATTGCTTATTAATTTATTTGAAACAAAATATAGAAAAGAAAACAATAATAATTATCATATAAGTTAAACAGTGAATACCAAAGAGATATTTCTTCTTCGTCAATCATCGTAATCCTCTTTGGTTAATCAATTTGATAATATGAATTGAAAACAAATAAATCTTTTTAAATATTACTAATTCATATAAATTAAATAAGATAAAAAGTATGATTTGTAATAAATTATGTATCTGGGAGGATGAAGATTAAGCCAGGGAAAGTGGGTAGGTGGGAAAGATGTGGAAAAGCTGTGTCATCCAATGTGATGATTGGAAAGTTGCTATGGAGGGACCAATCAGAAGCATCCTTTGATAGTTTGCTTGGTTATAAAGCTCTGATAGTAGCCATTCCAAGTCAAGAAATCATGACCACTCGGATTAGCCTCACTCCTCACCTTCTCCCCTTCAGGATCACTCTTTATCTCTACTGTTTCCCCTTCATCCTCCAGCAGAGCTCCAGGGTCCGGAGAATCTCGACCACGGTGGCTCAGAGACTTCTTCCTGGCATCATCCGAGTCACTGTGCTCAGCGTATAAGGGTGAGTGAGCGGATGGCGATAGGAAGCTGTGTTCGGATTCATCAAATGATGCTGAATTTGATGAAAGAACATGCCCAAGTTTGTTTGATTGATTCTCATTCTCTATGTCCGAGACATCGGCAATGTCCAGGGAATTCTTCTCAGAATCCCACCAAGGAGACGCCCGACATTCAGAGGCGGTGTGATAGGATGAGGAACGAGATTGTGGTGTCCAAGTGCATTCGGAAGCAGTTATGAAGGACTCATCTTCGGTAGAGGATTTTGATGATTTCAAACTTGAGTTCCAATCCTATTTGAAGGGAATGTTAAAGTATTGCGTTAGTTCAAAATAAAGCTTTAAAAAAACACCAATTATTAATTTTCTGCAATTTTTGTTAACCCAAATAACACAAAATATCACAACAATTGCATTAGCTATGTGCAAAAAAAAACGATTAAAAAGACATCTTACATCAGTTCCATTCTCGCTCTTCTTCTCGGTCGCCGTGGTCTCGATGACCTCCAATCCGTGCTGAGTGTCTCTCAAAACATTGTCCAGTGCCTCAGCCACTGTGGCGACAGTGTTGAGTTTCTCTGAGATCGCCTCGCAGGCGATCACATTATCGGTCGCCATCACGACACGATTATTTTCTCCCGATGACGACACCCTAGAAAAATGTCACAGTGATTTTTTCTCTTTCGATCCCCATCAGTTTATCCCGCGAGCACATCAATCGGCACACATTTGAGAGTAATGGGAGAAATGTAACTTGGGGAGAACAATTATACGAGATAATTGTGTGCAAAAAGCATTGGAGTCTGTGGTGTTTTCTATTTAACTCGATAATGTTGGCACAGTAACAAAACATACGCTAAACTTCTTTCCCACCCGATTGTGTGGCGAATATTTAAAAAGAACTAAAACGAATTTAGAATATTAACAGACACGAAGATCCCGGCATTTAGCCAGACACACCAGGCATAATGACGCTCTCTCAAGAAAAAAAATAATGTTTCTTTAAAGCTGCATAAAATCGTTTAATTTGATACACAAAATCGGTTTAAAACGTTTAAAAGAATTAAAGCCAACATATCTTTTTTTTGACCAACACAAAATCGCGAGGAACAGCACAAAAGCCCGTGTGGCAGGTACAAATCACGACATCACACTGGACTCTGACAAAACGTCCAAGCGATTGATGCCAAAAGATCTTCCCACAACCAATTTTCTGGTTATTTTAGTGTGAAACAATTTTCAGACTCTTAATATTCCCAAATAGCACGGAGTGGCCGAATGACCGCGATGAGTATCAAACAAATGTGGTGACATAGGTATATTGTGTATCAAGGGGAATATGTTATGATTGGATGTAGTGTACAAACTAAGAAATATTTGCGAAATATTCATGTATGTATTTCTGAAATGAAACCAATTAGGCAAAAAGCTTAATTCTGGCCAAAAGCTTATAGTTGACTAAAAGCTCGGTCGCTTGAGCTTGAAGATAACTTCAAAGCTTCACACTGATTTTAAGCTTGAACCTGACTTAAAGCTTAAGACTGGCTTAAATTTTGAAGCTAAACTAACTTTTATAAGGGAAAGCTTTGAAGCTTCGCACACGAACACGCACACTACGGCTATGTAGGTAAATCAAATGGAATGTTCCAAACTGTTGTATAGCGTGCCGACGAGTGTGCGAAGTCTCAAAGATTCCTCATCAGTGAGCTTAAAGCTTAAGGCTTTCTTAAAGTTATGCTTTAAGCTGACTTAAAGCTCAAAGCAAACTTAGAGCTTAAAGCTGGCTTAAAGCTTTAAAACTAAATTAAAAGTGTATAGTCTGTTTTTAATTTAGAATTTGTTTTAGGATTTGTGTAAATATTCATTTTCTATCATAATGTCTTCCCCTTGAAATATATATGTTGTATATTATATAACAGGTTGTTGCAATTGCTCGTTCGGTTTTTGATCCATTTTTTTTAGTATGAAACTTTCTATTTTTATCAATGGAATTTAACATATCTGATACTTTAGGAATCGTCAAACCATGTACTTTTACGATTAACTTTATGATGGGTTTTCTAGACTCATTTGATTTTAGGTTTTTGATATGATAGGGGCACATTTTTTGCAAGGGTTCTAAAGCAGATCTTAAAAGTCAAGAGTCTGATGACGATTTCAAAGATGCAGATTTGTTAAATTCTCTTGACAAAGAACTTAAAATTTTATAACTCAAAAATACAAAAAAATAAAATAGCTGAACGAGTAATTGCAACAACTTAATATAATATAAATAAATATACAGGTATATATGTATTTATCGCATTTATAATGCTTATGAGGTAAATGATCCTAGAAATTGAACTCACCCATCCGAATTGTCGTCCAAGACGAATGCCTCTTTCAGGCGTGTCTTGAGCAGCCGTCCGAGGCGCACCATGCGCCCCACCTCTACAAGAAGGCGCTCCCGACATGCCAAGTACTTTCGCAGACGTCCGCGTCTTCGGTCCGGATCATCGATGTCGCATGTCGTCTCAACGGCCACTCGCAACTCCCTCAGCTTCTGACAGTGATCCTCAACACTGCGATGGAACACCGCAGAGACTCGCAATCGTGTCATTTGCTCCTGACTAACGGACTGCAAATTGCTCCAAGCGCGCTGCAACTGCATCAACATGCCGGTGTTGCACGATATCTCTAATTTGCAAGACTGTCGAAGCGTGAGTGATGCCTCTAAGAGTTGACAGCCATAGCTGAAAATTCCCTGTGGGAGCAAAAGAAGCAGACAAGTGATAGTTGAAAGACAATATAGTCAATAGCCAATATAGACAATAGCCGTCGAGCATGTTGGCACACCTTGGCGGTCTCCTGAAATGTCTGCAACTCCTCCTTTTGTGTCTGAATCTCGTACATGTTGCAACCCACATGTGAGTGTAGCTTAATCATAACGCTATACAAATCCTCCATCCACTTTATTGCCACTCTAGCATCCGCCTCATACGAGTGAATGTATGTCACTTGCTCCAGAGTGAGTTTTTGCAATTCCACGCTGTCGATGAAGATGTTCCTGCGAGCAATGCTCGCGTCCAGAATGTCTCGAATGTTGACAATATCTTCGCTATAATCGATGCCAATGTCACATCCAAGAGCATCTTTAACTGGCATTGCAAGCATGTCGCTAAGTTTCTCACCTTCTCTGATGAGTTCCTTCTCGACAGATTCTGAAATGGAGGAATTGCGGTATGAGAGTTATATATATAATAGATACATAATTATTATATACATATAATAGGTAATGAAGTCAGCAAAATTTTTACTTTTATTTAAACAAAAAGTTATTCAACTTATTCTTTCTATAATATTTTATAAGGTCCTGATTTCAAGGACTTTTCTTTAAAACATTATGCTTTTAATAGAATTACCTAAGTCTTGTTGGCTATCTTTCAGCTTTTGAAGATTCATAGAGGCATTTTCGAAGTCATCGGCACGATTTCTCATAATCAAGCTCTCAAAGACTTCACTTGTTCTATCAAAGTATTCAGACACAAGTCGGAAGAATCTCAGAGAAGTGATTAATGTATTCCTGCGACGTTCAAGTCGGGTGGCAAAACTGCGGCATACAAAGTCCATAAAGTCCTTCTTTGACATCAAATCTTTATGTATAAATGAATCTTTTGGCACGTCAAAGGTGTTGATTTTGTGCAGAAGTTCTGCATAAAGTCCATATGTGTCCCAACATTGCATTTCCAATTGCTCATGTTTCTTCCTCAACTCCTCCGATGTTTGGACATCATAGCCGATCTTCTTCTGAACATTGAGCATGGATTCGGCCGTTGAGAGGATCCAATTCGTCACGAAGGCAACACCCTCTTCAAGAGATGCCAATTCCCTTGCCACCTCAATGCTCTTCTCCAGCTCAATCCATGCATTTGCCACTTCCGTTTGGCGCTTCTCCACTTCATTCAGCATCCTCTTGATAGACTCCAGAGCATCCATAAGATCGGGAGATTTCACAAAGTCAGAGTTGGGATTCCAAGAGATCTTGCCCAAGTCAGCGATTAATGTCTTTCCTGTTGAACACACAATCTTCAATTAATTCATTTCAATGAACAGGAAATTTTGCCAGACCATTTAAGTGCGTATCTCTCTAATGGATAATGAGTTTCCCCTCAAACATTCAATTGATATTCAATTCATAATTTCCACACACTCTCTCAATTCCAAGAACCGGAAATGTAGTTCATGCGCTCAAGCATCTCCCATCTGAAGACATTGTGTTAATAAGATCATTTCATTTATGTTTATGATGAGTTGTTTTTTTCTTCGCCCACGATAATAGGGAAAAAAGTCTTATTGTTAAATGTTAATTGTTTTATTAGAAGATGTATCGTCATTTTTTGCCACTACAATTTAATTATATCATTTTCTCAGTTTGAATGGAAAAAGAGAAAGAAACATAAACTCTGCCTAAATAAACATCTTTGGACGTCATAAATAAAATTTGTGTAAAATGTGTGAGTATAAAATTTCTTTCACATTCGTTTTGTGAATGTACGGTAAACAATGTCGAAGAAAAGATTATCAAAAAGAAAGAATATCTGTATGTAAATTTGCTTAGAAAATTCTTAGAGATCTTTTCACAAGGTCTCTAAGAAAAAATGTTCTTATACAAGAGACGAGATTCAAGTATTTTGTATGTATGCACAAAACATGCTCTACAGCTAATTAATTTTGAGATATCTTCTCCATAGAAATGCTTTTCTTTTAATACAGAGTTTGATTTTCTAATTTAGATAGTGGTGAGAATTGAATATACAACATAAAAGTCGCTAGAGTTTGTCGACCAGCCAAGTGATGGGAATATTCATAAACTTTTCTTCTTTATAAACATGGCTCTTGGGCCATTTGAATGTATACTTAACATCAATGGAAGATAGTGGAAGTTAAACATGTCTCATGAGTGGGAATACTTTTTCCCATTAAAGATAAATGGATGCTTCATTGAGAATTGTACTTATTTTTATCAGAGGAACTAGATAAAACTTTATAAAATTTCTAATTTGCAAGATGTTTCTTACTAATGTGATAATGTATCGCATTAACTGCTAATTTATGTATCCTATCTAAATATTTATATTGACAAAACTTTTTAGCTGGGATTCCCATATCCCAGCTTATTTAAATGTACAATATACAACTTCACGCGTATAATTAAAAATTTTATGGATGTTGTGAAAATATATTTTTTGTTAAAGCTTTTAGGAGTCATGTAAAAAAAGCCTCCATTAAAAACATGATCGTTTTTTACATACACTTTCTACGTATAAAATGGGACTATGAAGTTTTTAATTGAATCTTAAGATATCTAATTAATTCCCAAGAATACCTACTAATCTGTTGGATCAAACTAAAGTAAAGAATTGATCGTTCAGAAAGTGCAAAGACTTTTATGATATAGAGACTTCGAATGTCTTTTTGCATTCCACCTAATGCTAAGTTATTTTCATATACCCAAGTGTTGTGCAAATTTTATTGCAAATTGATATTGCTCGTTTTTGCTGCAAAAGTGATCTAGACTATTTTTGCAATCTGTACATTTCCAGTTAATTTATTATGGCCTCTGCTAGAAAATCTCCCTCACACTCTCATGCAATTTGCCATGAGATCGCTCGCGATCAGACATTCCTCGAGGTGTGTGTACTTTTCCTCCGATCAAGTCGCGAAATAATCTTATACTCACCATTCTCAATGACGGTCTGCACCAATCTCTGGGCGTCCCCATTGAGTGTGGCACATGTTTTTAAGGCTTGTTCAGTCTCATTTGCTCGCAGTGATTTGCTATCCAACAATGTAATGTGTAAATTTTCTAGGTCATTTACAGATCTGTCGTACGCCTTCTTGAAATCCTCGACGCGCTATGACAAAAAAAATTAAGAGAATTGAATGGCAATTAATCGAAATTGTCAGATGACGATGAAAGTAATTTTCAATATGTGTTCTTGCACACTCACCATGCGATTGTGGAGCCATTGTTCGTGACTATAGGCAAGTGTGCCACCCAATTCATCTGGCAGTTCACTCATGTCGAAATACTTACTCAGGCGGGATTTAGAGATGATAATCGGCTGAAATGGGAGACTCTTTCAGAGAAGTGTCTGTGCGGTGAAAACGTGTTTGCATATAGATAAGGGAGGTAAGAAGCAAAAATTCATGGGTGACGCAAGTCTAATGAACTCATCTTATACGTGTCTTAATCGCAGAATTCTTAACCGTTATATCAGAACTTGTTCTAAGCCCACGAAAAGCTTCTCTAATGAAATTAATCAAGTCTAGCTGAATATGAAACACTTGACTTGGACCATTCTTGTGAAAATAAAAGTAAACGAATAAAATTTGTATGGAATCGCAAGGCCACGAGGTACAAGAATAGCTAAGAATGGACCATTCAATGGTCAGCGGTGAGAGAAGTTTTCTTCTCATTTTATGTATTATTTATTGTTTTAAAGCAGAGCATTTACATATTTTGTTATATACATATGTATGTATACAATCTCTATGGCATAGCTTAGGCTATTTTAGCTGGTATTATTTGAGCATTATAGAGCTAACAATACTGGTTTCTTGTAGTAGCAAATATGAATGTTTCTCACCTCTCCAGTCTTGTTGGTTTTTGCGCAATTTTCAACACGTTGCTTATCCCAAAATGCATCAGGTCGTATCACAATGAGAGAAGCCAAATTAGCACCAAGAAGCGATGTGGCTCTCATGTGCATCTTTGCCAGGCGCCATGAGCACTTTTGTGCATCCACGATCACCGTGAAGCCACAATTTTTGGTTTCATCACTGAAACGTTGAGCAAAAGTCAAAATATACAAAATACACTATTGAGGACAGCTAAGTAGGAGATTTGGTATTTGATGCAAAAGGGGGTGGATTATTCTTTCTTATTATGCATTTATATTTTATGATTTCTTCGAAATATGAGTCACGTTATAGCAATAGTTAGAAAACTTAAATCAAATGACTGACCTACAAGTACATTTTACAGAACACGTGGGAGTGTCCTAAATAATGTTCGAGAGCTTATAGATATGGTATAGAAAGATTTGAGAAAGTCACCAGAAAGATATTAATTTAAGAAAACAATTGTAATACAATGTCGTAAGTTTGTCGTAATTTTTAGGATCCTCTGTATTTTGTGATAAAATCACGTTTTTGTTGTACACAAAGTTTCATTTAGAGTCTAAATTGAGTGTTTTCAAGTTGGAAGTAGAATGTGCTATTTTTTCACTATTTTTTTGCTAATAGAGAACTAAATATATAAATTATTGGAACTTCTTGAGTAAACACGGTAAACACAGATCAAAATTAATTATGCGGTCACGTTTTTCTCATTTTGGAAACATTTAAAATTAGGTACATTGATTTAAAATGACTAAGAATATTAAGAAGTATATTTAATAATACGAATTTACAGAAAACGGTTACAAATAGAAAGATTGTTGTAGTTGAAATTTATAAAAAATCGGCAAATGATTTACTTATATACATTTTTTTAAGTTGAAATATTAAACCTTGTCAATTTTCTTAAGTTTTTAAATCAACTTTCCGTTTTATCTTATGTGGATGATTAGAATTGTAAAGAATTCAAAACATTCTAAAGCTTTTTGAAAAATAATTTTAGAGTGACAAATTTGGAAAAACTTTTGACAAACGTCTTTATTGGGATACATAGAACTTTTCATTTAATAAGCTTTTGTCTAAATTTTTGAAAGTTTCGAAAGCTCTGTCTATGTTTTTCAAGCTTTACAAATAACGATAGTCATAAAAAAGAAAACAGAAATAAAAATCTAAATATTTACAAAAAATGGTTTAAAATAAAAAGAGAAAATGTGTGTACATTTCTCGGTTAGTGAATTACTCTTGTAAAAGACTCGGAACTTCCATAAACTTCCTCATTTTATTATAAGAGCTTTAGAGATTTGACCTAAAATGTTTTGATTTTCATGATTGAGATTTCATCTCTTCACAAAATAAGACAATAAAAAATATTTATTAAAAGTCATCCGATAGAATTACTATAATATATACCTTAGTGACGATAAAATGTACTTGATGGAGTTTTCGAGATATGGTTTCGTCCATGGGTGCAGTTCGAATGGCACAGGTATCACTAGGAGCAAATTGTTGTCCCTGTCACGCCCACCTGGCAAGAATGCGGAACGTGTCTGCAGAGCATTGAGAACATCTTCCTCCATGCCGTGTCGTATGTTTTATGAACTTTCTTGCACTATCACTTCAGTCTCGAATATGGTCAATTCGACGATGTGGCAACTTTCAATCTAACCAATTGTGGTGATAGTGTGTTCATCTTGAGATCTCTTCTCCTTCATTCTCTCTGGATTGTGCTGTCGCTGGACGACTTATGGGGCCATCAACCAGAGGTGGCAGTCTTTACAGTTATAAAATATCATTGGTGGACGATGTTGTGATATTTTCCATTTTTCTTACTTCATTTTTTCTTGCTGCCTTTGCTGCTGCACCCAGATTTGTCCAGTGCAGGAAATACACAGCCTCTCAGGTGAAAATGCTGAAATTTCTCAAATGTCCATTGAGGTCAACGCGAAACGATGCGATCGAGTGACGGACTGGGCACAAAATGTATGGAATCGTTCTTTAACACTCACTCAATAGCATCCAGAGAGGAATTCACACAGCCCGATGGAAAAACGCATGGTTGAAATTGTTAGAATCACAATTGCACTTGATTTTCTATATACTTTCCACCCGAAAAAAAAACGCACTTCACATTTAATTATTTGTTCCTCGGTGGAATATTGTGTAGAAAAAGAAAATTCCAAGTGAAATTCTCACAGGCGCAAACTATAATTGTTCAGCATCGAGCATTATGTATGCACTTGTGCACACATGCCGATGGATGGTTCAATTATCTGCGATGTTCTTTCTCAACCTGTTGCTCTCCACCTCTTGTTTCGCCTCAATAGGCCTCCTTCAGCGGTAGTCACACGACACGTCTTGAGGTCGACGATAGTTCATCTGCACCGTGGATTCTGCGCCCGCTTCCGACGTTGAATGATATGGAAAACTGGTTCGAGCCTCTTGCAACCGAGGCGTGCCTCCACTCAGAGCCGCGTTCAAGAACTGACTGAGGCCCCCTCGCTGGAGCAGCATATCTCCAGCCGCGAAATTTACATTCTCCATACACTTCTTCAATGGTGAGGTCGTTTTTCCAGGCACTCTCCATACCGGTTTCTCAGTCCATTGGAATTAATCCCACTTCGGTGTAGTGTTTCTCCATATGAGAGAGATAGAAACATTCGGAGAAAGCATATGTTGGTTCAAAGAACAAATTAAGATGACTATAGTTATTCATAATAAATTTTCCACATAACATTTTTTTTGTGTAAATTTAAATTTCACGAGGCGCTTCGCTCCATACGTTACATCCAGCATTTGTAACTTATTATGAAGTAAAGTTCTACATATATTATAGTGTAGATAACCTTCTCATAAATAACTCGACTATCTTATGTATATGTATTAGTTATGTAATAGTTTGATTTTGCTTAACACCTTACACCTCTTATAAGAAGTTCTGCCAAGACCCTTTTCAAAAACATTTTGATCGATCTATAGTGATTTCGCAATTATTCTCTGACAAATTGACTATACAAATCAAGGAGGAGCTATTAGGTATAAAGAGGCTATACCAATTCCATCACTTTTACATTTTGTAAGAAACATCCCTAATAAATCCACCATTACGTAAGCGTTAGAGAGATTTGAAGAGAAGCTTTACAGAGCTTTAAAAATAAGATTTAAAGAGTTTTGAAAGAAAGCTTTAAAGAGTTTTTAAGGAAAGCCTAATGACTTAAAGAAGCTTAAAGAAGCTTCCAAGTTTAAATTTTTTTCTTCAAAGTTTCGGTTTTTTCTTTAAAGCTCCACGAGTTTAAAAAGTTCTAATTAAAGCTCATAAATTGACTCAAAAGCTTACAGAAGATTTCGAAAATCTTGTAAAATGTCCTAAAAATTTCTTTTGATGTCCAAAATATAACTTAAATAGCACTTTCTCTTCTAAAAACGCTTGCGAATTTCCATTCAAGAGTACGCTTCTGACCATAATATCTCCCTCTTGATAGAAACATATACGAAAAGGATATGAAGAACTACCTACAAATGCACACTTTATTTTTAAGTTTAAACGATAGATTAGAAGATTAGATGGACAGTTTCAAGAAATATTTTCTGTGTATATAAGTCTTCTTCTTGTAAAACCAGTATATGCAAATAATTTTAGATAAATTTCTCAGGCTAATCCGGTTTGATATTAACCGTGTCATATTAAATATCATAATTATATCATAAAGTGTTTTTACCTTCCTCTTTAAATTAAAATGTATTATATAGGTACCAAATGATGGAATTTTACAAACGATTTTAAATCATTAATAAAAGTAAAATAATAATTAAAATTATTTATGACAATCTTTGAATTTGTATATCTAGGTGTGCTTTCCCAAATCGGTATCTCCTTTACTATTTTATGAGATTTCCTGCCTCAAGATATCGTTCCTCCAATATTGCCTAGCTTAATGAAACGTGCTTAGCGTAAAAACAACAATCCAAGAGAATAGTTAAAAAAAATACTTAAATATTGGTAATAGGAATTATTTTGTGTGCGCACATGTAATTGCACCTTTGGGGCTTTTCCGGTTTGCGTCGCCGCAGAAGATCTTATAGCCTGAACAAATATTCGACGTTCGTTTATATGAATTTTCCTACGGAGGAGAACCACCCGATGAGTTTCTTGAGTGTTTCAGTTCTAAAACGAGATGTGGATCAAGCAGTGAGTCCACGAGAGACGACAATTAACGTCGTTGACAGTGCTTCGAGACAGAATCTTAAGGCTTTTCTCACTCGTGCCAATCGTGAAGTGATTGAAGGGGAGTTTTTATCTCTTGCTGCCTATAAATGTGAGCAAGGGAGTCTGCACCTGGGGGCACCAAAATGGGCAACACATCGGGAAAACATCAGCTACGGGATCGTCCGCGAAAGAATGTTCACTGGAAAACTGCAGGTAGTATCGAGTGCCAGACAAATTTTCCGCCAGTGCCGAACTGTAAATTCTTTCAAAATATATTCATTCAAAAAAGAAAGATCAGCTAGTGATTCATAAGTGTGATGTAATTTGTGTAATGGATTTCAGAGTTAATGTTTTTAGTGGTAAATGCGGAAGGAGTTTTTCCTGAAATATTTCGAGTTCAGACCTGAGTGTACCCATATTGCTTTTGGGTGAAAAATGGTTTGGGCGAATCTGTAAGAGTCGAACCCAGTGTTTCTCTGCGTCAAGCACTTCGGATGGGATATTTTTAGGCAGAGACAGTAAAATTGTAGTTGAGCAAAATGTGTGTATTATTTCTTATTTTGCTTAACATATTTATCCATTTAACACCAAAAGTACTCACAATTGTTTGTAGGTATACTTTTGTGAAGCCCATTGACAGATTTGATACAGAAAAGCCAGAAAAGCTTCATAAATATTTGGCACTTTCCTAAATATTATTATTAAATTGTACGACTCTTCGTTGCAAAACTCTCCTTGAATTGAAGAAATTCCTAGAGATTTTATAAATGGAAAGCAGACACAACAGTTTTCTTCGAAGGAATTTCGTGAATTTGTATTTTCAGAGAAAAGTCTTCAAGAAAATTAATTTCATCAAGTTTTTAATGTATTTAATATGGTACACAAATTAGTACTTTGCGAAAGATTTACAAGAGAATTTCTTAGAATTATTTAGCAGTTATTTTATACAATTTTGAATTTTTTTTTATTAGAACCACCAGTGGCTCCAGGAAAGCCAACGCTTGTACCTGGTGATGCCGACACAGCACCCGATGTTGTCACCATTCGCTGGGAAAAGCCCCTATCAGACGGCGGTGCTCCAATACTCGGATACCTCGTGGAGCACCGCCGTACCGGCTCGCCACATTGGGTACGCGCAACCCCCGGTCTCGTCCCCTACACCGAGCTCACGCTGAGCGGCCTGGAACCAGGCTGGCGCTACCAATTCCGCGTCACCGCCGAGAACATCGTGGGTCTCTCATCGGCTAGTGAACTATCCGATGGACTGACCGTAACGCTACAACGAACGGCCATCAGTGTACCACGATTTGTCCAGGAACTCCAGGACTGCATCAATGTCGAAGGTGATCGAGTAGAGTTTCACGTGCAGGTGGTCGGAACACCTCCGCCAGAGATCAATTGGTTCAAGGATGGCTTCGAGATGTTCAGCAGTCGGCGTACGAAGATTCTAACGGAGAATGACACGAGTCTTCTGGTGATTCATCAAACGGCTCTCACCGATGAAGGTAAAATTTTATCTTTTAATTTTATTAGCTTTAAAACTTAAAAGAATCGTCAGATTTATATAGAATAGGCGATTTTAGCAATATTATGCTAATATTTTGAATATAACTGTTATGTTTAATTTCCAGGTGAGATTAAATGCACAGCAACAAATCGTGCCGGACACGTGGTAACCAGATGCCGGTTAAAGGTGGAGGCGCCACCCAAAATCAGACTGCCACGTCAATACGAGGATGGCCTTCTGATTGAAGCTGATGAGGTCATCCGACTAAAAGTCGGCGTTGCTGGCCGTCCACCACCCACCATCACTTGGCTGCAGAATGGCGAGGAAATAAAATCCGGTGATCGCCATGAAATTGTAACTACAGACAGAAACACTTCCCTGAAGATCACCAATGCTCGACGCTCAGACCGCGGGGAGTACAATGTCAGGGCAATTAATACCCTCGGAGAGGACAATGCATCCTTCCTCGTTACGGTCACTTCGCGTCCCAGTCCTCCAGGAAAGGTCACGATATCCATGTCGATCGGCAAGTCCGTATCACTGACATGGACAACTCCAGATGATGATGGTGGATGCAAGATTGGTAACTACGTGGTGGAATACTTCCGTATGGGATGGAATGTATGGCTAAAGGCCACAACAACTCGTCAATTGTCTACGACTCTCAATGATCTGATTGAAGGTAGTGAATACAAGTTTCGCGTGAAGGCAGAAAATCCATATGGAATGTCTGAGTCGAGTGAGGAGTCGGACATGTTGTTTATTCCAGATCCCAAGAGAGGCATTACCAAGCCAAACAGTTCAAGTGATACTAGTGTATTTATCGACGATCAACGACCAACGATTGTTCCAAGACGAAAACACACTGCAACACCACCTGCTCCCTCGAGTCAGTCCCTGGACAGCAACATTAACCAATTGACCCGGATGGTGGACAAAAGCGAACAAACCCATGTGGCACGACTCAAAATTCAACGACCTACCGTGAATATTCAACTAATACCTCAAGTGTTCGACTCAGAAACGATAGCCCGCGATATCTCCTACGGCACTCCAGATCCAATAACTCTAGCAGCAGCGGAAAAGAGAGACAAGTCACCTCAGAAGCTCAAAGAAAGATCACCGGCCAGGCTCCCTGAGAGATCTCCAGAAAGACAAATGAACCTTCTGCCACCAGAACTTGATGCGAGACTAAAGCCCCGAGAACCATCCCCTACGATTGCTCAGGATATAAGAGATAGTATTCCAAGAGAAAAATCACCAGAAGCACCTAAACAACCAATTTCTGATAGAAGCACAGTTCGCGTTCAATTGGCGCCAAAAGACACAGAGACGAGGTTCGTTGAAATGAAGATACAAGAACCATCACCGGAAAAGGTGCAAGAGATTGCAGCCGTTCCTGACATTGCTAATGTGAGTAAAGAAAAAGACATGCAGAAGCCCTGGAAGAGCCTTGCTGCTCCAAGAGACAACAATGAGGGAATACACAGCAGTGGCGAGTTCGTTCTCGTACTCTATGACGACAAAGATCCCTCGAAGAGCACTCCAAGTAAGGATATAATTATAATGGATACAGTGATCGAAATTGGATTAGTTCCAGAGAGAAAACATCGTATACAAATTTTTGAAAGTTATATAATTTTTTGGTTTGGAACTAATCAAATTTTGGTCACTATGTATTAAGAATTACATATATAAAACTTATTCGTAATCCTCTTTTCCAGAGCAACAATCCTTCGATTTTGAGATTGACGAAGTGATTCCTCCACCTCCATTGTCTTTGTCAGCACCTGAATTATCTGCTGAAATCCCAGCACCGCCCATTCTTAGGCGATCAGTTAGTTCTACGGAATTGCTATATGAAAGAGCAATGGCCAGATTCTACCACGCTGTAGAGGCTGAGGAAGAAGCTGAGAAAGTCAAG
>CAKKOB020001950.1:0-16615 GCA_918844115.2 Phlebotomus perniciosus
CAGATGATAGCAAAAAGGCGTAAAACCATCCGTGGTCTCTTAAATGATTTATTAATGCACCACAAGTGCGACGAAGTACGAAATCCATCTGTTTGTTCCAATAAATTGCCACCCTCGGACAATTTGCTGTGGCACAAAATATGGTGTCTCAAAATTAACAAGTAATGAATTGATATTCCACCCCGGAAAAATTTCACGCCAAAGAGACTTTTGGGGAAAATTCCGCCCCCTGAAAATCTCCTGGAAAACTTTCCCACCCACCGCGGCTTGATGGCATAGAAAGTGCTTGAGTATTTACAACTTATTCACTGTCTTTATGTAATATCCGAGGGTGTATTTTGCCTTTGGCAAGGAGCTTTTTCCACTTGATTCTTCCCATCCGAAGTGGCTGCTTTGAATATCGTTTTAAGCTCCACCAAAACGACTTTAAGTGTTTCATCCCTCGGATCACCGACTGTGCCGGGGGTGGTAGGAGTTTTTGGGGTTGAGTGGGTGGGAAAAATCCTCCTCAAACATCATGAGATATAGTATACCTGTGAGACATGGTTGGGTTTTGGGAGAGAATGCGAAGTAAATAAATGCGGTAAGAGTGCTGTTTATATACACCCCATTGGAAACTATACAAATGCAACGATAGAGAGACAAGAGAGTGTTCCGTTTATATGCATGAGATGAATGTTTTGTTTGAATACGTTTTAAATAAATTTATAAGGGTTGTACACTCGGTGGGTAAATCAAGCAAAAATACGGAAGAGAAAAGACTTTTATATAGAAAAGCGATTTTCTTTCAACTCTCTCTCTGTCTCTCTCAATTGAATGCTATCCAACTCTTTCGCACTGAATGCTTCTTGGTGGAAAAATTGACACTGGGTGCGAAGCATAAGAAGAGACTTTGAGGTAAAATCAGCATAATCGTGACTATAAATAAACATTTCCATTTAAATTGATTACATTATAATTTTTTTATTCCCTTTTCTTTGCCCGTCTCTCCGCCTTTCTAGTTCCCGGAGAGCGTCAAAGTGCGGGCAAAATATGAGAAGAGGAGAAAATTGATAAATAGTAGCTGCGAAGCAGATGGAAAAAAAGACAGACAAAAAGAATATTGCACATATGAGAGATTTAATCGGTGCACCTTAAGTCATTTTTAATCGGTCATAAGTTGGAAATAATTACAACATAAACCTACTTTTATGAGGCCGTTAATTGATTGTGATTGTGGTGGAGTGGCGAAAAAAGCGCCAACACGGTTACAAAAGGTGGTGCATTGAAGCAGCAAAGAAATTATTTTTTAAGTAAATAGAAAGAAAGAAAAAGAGATAGAAATCTTACGTTGAAGCATACGCTTCACGCTTGATTTAAGCAGAAAATTCCTCTTCTATTTGATCTGCCATGAATTTGTCTCAATATCGCAATAAAATTTTCATGGCTTTTCCCTCAAGTTCTCTTCGGATTTCACGGTCTCCCCCCAACCCACCCCCGGGTAGAAGAAAAATTTGCGGTACACCAAATGAGGGTGAATATCCTAACACATTATTAAATTTCATAAATTGTAATTTGAGTCACTTTGAGGGTGGGTTTTTGCAGTGAAATTCCTGTGAATTGAGTGAGAATTATTCTGCATGTGAGACTGAATGAAAATATTGCGTGTTGCACGCCAATTTAGCTCTGGATGAGTGACATCGTCCAAGATTTACTTAATTAAATTTTATGACAGAAAAGTTCACAAATAAAAGGGAGTCTCTGGACTGTGGAGCTTTTTTTTCGATGCTTTTTGCGGCGACTCAATGCAATTATTTTGATGTGTTTTTTTCTTCTCTCTTTCAACTGGAATTGATGGATAAAAGCAGAAAAGGGGAGAGAGAGAGACTTTTCCTTCCTACCAGCAATATGTCTCTTTGTCGCACAATTTACTCCATCTTTATTGCTGTTTTCCACCAGTAGATAATTTTCACTGCGAGAGCTTTTCGACAAAAAGAGACAAACTGAGAATTTATGTATTAGAACACTATATTGCATAATTTAGTTATTTTTGCCATATAAAGACAAAGAGAGAAGGAATACATTTTTACAAAAGATATTTCAAATTAATGTAAGGAGATCAAGGGGAAATATTAGGGTTAAAGATGTGTACAACACTCCCATCACTTATTTACATTTTGTATGAAAGCTCCCCAGTAATTCCAGCAATTCCAGCATTTCGGAAGTGTTGAAGAGCTTTGAAAGTAAGCTATAAAAAGCTTTTAAAGAAAGCTTTAAAAAGCTTTGAAAATAAGCTTTTAAGAGCTTTCAATAAAGCTTAAGAGAAGTTGTGAAAGGAAGCTTAAAAGAACTTTGAAAACTTTTGTAAAAAAAGTTTAAGGAGCTTTCATAAATAGCTTCAAAGAGCTTTAAAAGGAAGCATTATAGGACTTTATAATAAAGCTTTAAAAATCTTAAATTAACTTTAAGGAAAGCTTTAAAGCGCTTTGGAGAAAAGTTTTAAAAGACTTTGAAGGAAAGTTTTAAAAGGGTTTTTAGAAAAGCTTTTAAAAAACTTAGAATAGAAACAAAAAAGAGCTTCAAGGAAAGCTTTAAACTGCTGAATTAAAGCTCATAAATTGACCCAAATCTTTCAAAAAATTTAAAAAATTTAAAAATATATATTGTTTCAAAGACGCTTACAGACTTCTATTCAATTGTACACCACTTCTTACCAAAATATTTCCCCCTTGATTGAGATCTTGCGATATTTTGGAATATTCCAGGTAATTTTAATAACTTTCCAGAGCTTCTAAATCTTCAAAAACGATTCAATTTCCTAAAGCATTGAAGATCTCTCTATTTTAAAGAATTTTTAACACATTATCCGGAACATCTCCTGCTCAACTTAATATAAATTACTGTCTGGCCTCTCGACTTTTGATGCTAACCAACAACCCTTTGCTTGAGTGAAGAGGCATCTTCTTATAAATTATTAGACACCCATAGAGAGAGAAAAGAAGAACCAAAGATGCGAGATGACAAAATGAAGAGTCTGTTTTATATCGAGAATCAGAAGCATTATTTGAAATAAATCTCAAGTGGAATTTCTCACCAAAAATCCCAGCCACACCCACTGCGTACGATGTCTCAATTGCGAACACTTGAATGAATCCCTCTTATTGCCCATATAAATTCAGAGAAAGAGAATTGAGATGTTGCCCAAAAGTGACCACGGAAAATGATCATTTAATCGATTTAGGAGTTTTTTGCGAGGCTGTGAGCTCAAATGACTGGTTTTTTGGGATGTCTTGAATTGAGGAAATAAAGTGATCACACACTTTTTTGGTCGAAGCCGCGATATCTTGTGTAATTTTAATATATGACTCCATTTCACGACTCTCGAGAGATGGTGGCTCTTTGGGACGCTCTCAAGAGCACGTATTTCAACTTTAGTGGAATCTCGTCTGAAATCCCACCGAAGGCAAATCTGGGAGAAGATGATGGAACAAAAATGTCTCAAGAAAAAAGAAGAAACACTAATTCATGGCGGGAAAGTGATTGGAAGTGGTGTACAACTTTTAAAAGTTAACGGAAACTTAAGGTGAAATAATCGTCAGTTTCGTCTCATGGAAAATTGAATTTATTTTTAGATCTTCCAAGATTCAGACAATAGTTTAACAGATGTACTCAATTCATTCTTCACTGTATCATCCTTGTTATGCAGCGGCAACTTCTTGCATATGTTGTATGAAAGAGTGTCTGAATGTCGGCATAAATGAATCGAAAAGACATACAGAATCTCATGCGATAAAAATAATACAAATGGCACTTTTATATGTGCGTCTGACTTATTGAGGCAATATTTTATGGACAAGTAGAGAGCAATTTGGCACCGAAAAATTTCATGTTACATTGAGGAGAATCGTCCTTTTAGCAACGAGAAGAAGCGTTCCGATGCGCCTAATAATCATGGGAAAAGAGGCGAAGCTTTCGAGGATACAAAATGGGAATATAAAAAGCAATTATGACATATTTCTGGCTTAACTTCGGCACATTATTGCAATAATATCGTTCATCAGATACCGCCTTAAAATTCAAACGCAAAACCCAAGAGTATCAATGCGATTTGCAGTTGGATTGGGTTAGACGTCTGGGCAGAGGGAGCCAATAAAATTGCAAAAAGTTCCGCATTGCTCTCCACAAATTTCTTCAGATGTAGAGAGCGCGCCCCCCATTTCGCCGAATGCTCGGTGGTGCAAAAAATACCAAGAGATTCTCTGCCAATTTTGCTCGCAATTAGTTGTATAAGACTCTACTTAAGCTTGATTTATGCCTATTTTGCTTTTATTTGGCGCGCACGCGTCCTCACATTTTGAGCTTTTTACCACCCCCTGAGAGAGTCCCGGAAATTGAACTCACACCCCCTCAATATCATTTAATTACCATGTTCTCTTTCACATAAATTTCCCTCTACTCACGAGCAATCCCCGGAGTTTTGTCTTCATTTTCCGCCTCGACAAATTATGCATCATCTTTCGGATGTGGTTTGACTTACCTAGAAGAGACGAGAAAGGAAAGAAAAGAATGGTTAATTTATTTGATTGTTGCATTGAGTTGGTCTAAGCTTTTCACATTGACATCGCCTACAAACATTGAGGAAATGCAAAAGACACATGCCATGGGGTTTTAGGTGTCCCAAGCAGTTACAAAAGCGACATGTGAATAAATTTTATAAACATATATTTTTTAATTTATTTTATACGAGATTTTTTCATCGAGAAATTACTTTATTCGATGTGATTGTAAATTAATCAATTAAACTTAATTCAATTTCAATAACTTAAATGAAAATTTATTATTATTTATATATTATATATAGTAGAATATATATTTTTCCGATAAGATATCTAGCCAGAAGTCAAGAAATGCTACCCAAAAGCACCTAAATCTCATTTGAATTTCCAAACGGAAACCAATGATTAATTTCAGCCTCTTAATATGTGCCGAAATTCTGCAGCAATTTTCCCACTATTCCATTTACCAGCAAAATTAATTATCCCCCCAAAAGTCTGTGGGAGGATCAACCGAATAATTTTCCATGTATTCTTGTTATCACATTAGGTCCATATTGAGGTATAAATTGAAGCATTACAGCTCCCCAAAATCAACTAGAATTTGATTAGAATTATTGACCGAGTGCCTTATAGTGAGGCTTGTGACATTTTTTTTCCAGCACTCGGAAAATGATTGATGGGAGACTATATATGATGGGAGAATTGTGGAGTGGATGGGTACATAAAACAAGCATTTTGTCACGCCAGGGTGCAATTCTTTAATTCAATTAATTCCTTTTGTTAACACATTATGAAATGCATGTGTTTGTTTTTTAATTGTTCTCTCCCACCACAATTTAAATCCATTAATTTTCCCGCCTTTTCTGTAACACCATGTACATGGCTTCGCAGACGGAGCAAGAGGAATTATTATGAATTTTATATATATGAAAATAATTTATCTTTTTTGACCCAGAGGCGCACAGAAGCGGGACAGAAGATGCCATGGGTAAGAATTGTGTGTGAAGTGCATGAAATGCTTGAGGGATTTTCACATTTTTTTTCCTTATTCTCATAAATAGAATAAATTATTTTTTTTATACCATTTATTAATTAATTTATATTAATCTTTTCAACTGAATTTGATTCTTGCCGCGATATTTATCACATGGTGGGGCTCTTTTTTGTATGTTCTCTTGTGACTTATTGTTCAGATATAAATTTGGGTGGATTTCGGGTGAGATCATCGCAGGGAAAATGCAACAATCAATTGTGGATGATAAATCCACCGACTGTGGTGGGCTTTACTGGTGGAAAATGTGACGGAATTGCGTGCAAAAAAGCGTTAGAGTGTGAAATTTAATCGGGCGTCAACATTGTGGCAAATATAGCGCATAATCGAGATTTATCGTTCAATAAAAGCTTTGCTGAAAATTGCAATTCAGCCCTAGGTCAGTTTATGCGAAGAAAAACTTATTTATTTGTGAAGTTTATATTATAGTTAGGCAATTTAATAAAGTTTTTAGTAGGAATTCCGGAACGTTTTCCGGGGAAATTCTGTGGATTTTCTACATAAAAATACGAGTTTTTTTTCATATCTTTTTTCTTATAGTCTTTACATTAGTTGCTATAAGAAATTGTTTGTTAAAATTTTGTAAATATTTGTAATCTTCCATACAAAATTAACAAAGATTTTGTAAAAGTTTGTTATTTTCAACAAACATTTTTGTCAATAACTTATGATAACAAACTTTTCGTTACCATTTTGTAAAAAATTGTATTTATAACAAATTTATACAAACTTTTACAAATAAATTTGTTATTTTTCATAAAAAGTAACTTTTTTTGTATTCATGAAATGACAAATCGATATCACAAACTTTTACTACATTTTACAAAATTTAACAACCGATAAACATTTTCCTTCTATATGTTAAAAAGTAAGGAAAAACTTATCAATTGGCTGAATAAAGCATCACTTAATCTGGAGCATGTTTGGAATTTTAACAAAGAAGCAACTACATCCCTTGCTGTTCAAGAATTCACCTGAGAATTCAATTGAATTTTCCCATTCGCGTTAACCTCGACTGTTTCCACAATTGGACAAAATCGCGCATGATTGTCTGCACTCAATGAGATACAGAGAGACTCTTGGTGAGCATGTTAAGTCGCCGCACAGCAAAAAAGTCCCTCCAAAAGGGGCTGCTCAGCGTCTTTTGGCCGGGTCTTGCGTGACACTCGTCGCCATCGAACATCCACCATCCCGTGTTGATGGTCGACCTGTTCGTTTTTTGTTCCCGTGGTCGCGGTTTGAATTTTGTGCCAATTATAAAACCAGTCGCAAAAATGCCCTCACCAAGAGAATTCTGCGCTCGCGATGGACGAACGAGGGAAGAGGCGAAGGTGTGCTGGCTGGTTAAAATTGGGAGTGAGAATGGGATGGAGCAGGCAATTGAACAATGTGTGAAGATTCACTTTAAGATTGCGCATGCGATGGGGATTTATATTTAATTGTTCCATTTGCAATCTCTCCTCTTGCTCTTTTAAGAGGTGGAAAATGCCCCAAATAACCCCATACCCCCCTCCGGGCAGGTCCTTTCGTGTGTGTGAGCCAAAAATTCACCTCTTCGCATCTCCGGAGCAATTGTCCAATTAATTTCAACGTCATGCAGAGGGGTAGGTGTTCATGTTCGTGTGAGGGGGAAATGGCTCTGAGAGAGAACATTGAACCAGATGTCATGGAGATGCAGAGACCGCCCAATCAATCGACATGGGCAGTAAATAATAAAGAAATGCGCCTCATTGGACTTTGAGTCAAAATACAATGTGTTTGCGTGGCTGTTTCATTCCATTCGCTGTCCAATAAAGCAGCTAAATGTAGGCAGAGAATGCATCATGCAAGTCTGGCCGTTTTTCGCTAAATATGGTGAAATGCACAGACTCGTACATGCGGCACATTTATCGCACATCTTAAGTAAAACGCGTCCCCCTCATCCCCCCATGCATCGCATGCAACTCGCCATGTACCGTGACAATCCACCTCCCTGGTCTCTCTGATCCCCAGCCAGGTATCTCCCTCATCCTCCTGGACCTGTCATCGAACCGTGAGTAATGTCCCAGGGACGCGAAAAGGGCCAATTGGACCGGCATATGGGGGTTTATTGAATATTCCACCGTAGTTCCCTCTTTGATCTCCCCACGATCTCTTGTGCGCCCACTTTCTATGCCCCAGCCCCAGCAGAGGTGTTTTATACCCATTTGAGAGCCATCATCATCATCTCACGGAGCACATGGCGTGTCGCCGTCCGGTGCACAGCAAGTGGCTTCCACAGAGGGTCGCCAAGTAGCTTATTTGCAGGACCTAACTTGTCCCTAAGCAGCAGTTCTATTGCTTATGCAATTTTTAAAGAAATAACCCTGAACAAAAGAATAAACTTCCGACATCTCATTGTAAACAATTATATCAAACAAATATTGAAGAACTGAAGAAAGCGATACAAGCATTGAATGTATGACAATATTCTGAAAAAACGGCCCATACACTTTGTATGTATCGATTAGGACGTTAAAACTAAGTTTAATTCTTAAGAGATTTAAGATAAGCATAGGGCTCATTTACCCAGTAGTTCTCAGAATAAACGATCGTCGCTTTAACGCGCTAGGTGCGTTATAACGTGTTTAATACGTTATAAATATGTTTATTGCGTTTTAACGCGTTTAATACGCTGTGATGCGTTTAATGCATTTTAACGCGTTTAATGCGCTTTGATGCGTTTGCGTTTTAACGCGTTAATAGCGCTCCTACGCGTTTTAACGGGTTAATAGCGTTTCTACGCGTTTGATGCATTTTTAACGCGTTTAATGCGTTTTAACGCGTTCAATGCGTTTTAACGCGTTTAATGCGTTTTAACACGCTTTAAGCGTTCTAAGGTGATTCAAACGGTCCAAGGCGCTTCAAGCTGTCTATGGCGCTTTAAGCGTTCTAAGGCGCTTCAAGCGTCTTAAGTCACTTCAAGCGTTCTAATGCGCTTAAAGCGTTCTAAGGCGCTTCAAACGTCCTAAGGCGCTTTAAGCGTTCTAAGACGCTTCAAGCGTTCTAAGACGCTTCAAGTGTTCCAAGGCGCTTCAAGCGTTCCAAAGCGCTTCAAGCGTTCTAAGGCGCTTCAAGCGTTCTAATGCGCTTCAAGCGTTCTAAGACGCTTCAAGCGTTCCAAGGCGCTTCAAGCGTTCCAAGGCGCTTCAATCGTTCCAAAGCGCTTCAAGCGTTCTAAGGCGCGTCAAGAGTTCTAAAGCGCTTCAAGAGTTCTTAAGCACTTTAAGCGTTTTGACGGAATGGATTTTGACGGAAATGAAAATGAAACTTAAAAATTCAGTTTATCACTGAATATTGACCAATTTTAAAAATTCCTGTTCAAAAGGATTTAGCTATCAAGTCTTGAGACCCTAGATTTCCAGAACTCGTCGACCCTTTTGAATTTGCAAGTGCTTCGTTAGGAGGAACAAGAGCAAGACTTGGAGAGGAGCTTGTATCAAATACCTTTTGCCGCCACATTGCATTTCCTCCCTTGTCCCTTCTGTCGTCGTTTTTTCTTGCTTTTGCTCCAAGACAAAAAGGCAACAGTCTCTTGAACACGGAATACCGGTATCGTGGATGAATCGAACTGTTTTCGCGAAAAGGAGAGACTGAGGGAAGAGACCAAATGAAGAGGATGCCGGACTTGCGAGTTTTGTCCATAAGATGCTGGTGGAAGGTATATTTTATGAATTTTTTCGCAGATCTCACGTGTGTGTGTGTGTTCAAGAAGAAAATCCAGCTTCTTGCGCCTCTTTTTCTGCCTTCTCCCTTGCATTCGCATCACGTTTCCACTCCAATAATTTATTTCTCGTGGACAGCTCACAGGTATGCCTTAATGATGTGGCGAGATCCATTTTTATAAAATGGCCGTTTCAAACGTCATTCCTTACGATTATTGCAACGATTATTGTTATTGTGCCAAAGTGGTCATTCTCCAATGGGTCATTTGTTTACTTGGCCTCCTCTCCACACCGGCTTCTTCGCAATTCTCACCATATATTTCGTCTTGGTCGTTTCCCGTAAAGGAGAAGCCATGAAAAAAATATGTCCACTCTCGGGAGATCGATGGAAAAATATGCACTTCTGATGGGGCAATGACTTTTTTGTGCGAAAGCTGCGCGAAAGCTCTTTTAGAGAGAAGGGTATTTTTTCATTAAATGGACATTCTTCTGGCCATTCAATGTGACACTAATTGGGAGATTTTGCAAGTGGAATTGCTTAGCTGACGGCTATGGAGTTATGCCACTGAGCACCTGGACGAATTCAATTTGATTGATTAACTGATAAGGCTGCGCGATAAATAAAATTTAATAAATGTTTGCTTATATGGAAATAAATTTAATGAATAACCAATTATATTTTGTGTGAATTATGTTTTTTTTATGTTTTTTATTGTTTTTTTTATGTTTTTTTTTTTTTTTTTTTTTTTTTTTTTTATTTTTTTTTTTTTTTTTTTTTTTTTTTTTTAATGTTTTTTTTACAATAGTTTTAACTTCAAATTAAGATCTCTCGAGATACTTATTAAGAGATCTTATATTAAACTTTTAGTAGTTAAACTAAAGCCTTAAATATCTTACAGAATTTATAAGTAATTCTTAAACCATATAATGTAACATTACCCCAACCTTTTATCTCACAAGAAAAAATCGTATACAAAGAACCGTTTTAACCTTATTCGCTGGGCAAGAAGTTAGTTTCCGGAATAGGAATAAAGCATAACCTCGTCCTTGATTGCTAACATTTCTGCTTATCTCAAATAGCAATTCTTTTTCTCCGCATTTAATGAGCACATTTTCTGACGCGGGAAAAATGGCAAAAAAAGCTCCACGCCTTCCCTCCAAACCGTCATAAATAACCCACTAGAGAGCGTATGAATTGTGTTTTGAGCTTTTTAACCAACGAGCAAAGAGTTCATTTGGCGGAAAAAAAACACCACCATTGCAGAAATGTCCACAAATATCAATATTTATTCGCCTTTTCCTCCGCACGCAGTGTTTAAATGCAAATTTATTCCATACACCTCGTGTCACCGCAGGAGACGAGACGAGGGCACGAGAGACGGGGCCCAAGACACAGGGAGAAACAATTATGATTTTCATTATATATTGAAAAATAAAGAGATGGAAAAAAATTTCCATCTTGAGACAATGTTGCGCGGGAATTTATGCATTTGTGCATTTTTGCGGTGTCGAGACATTTTGAATTATGGTATTTCATCTCATTAGTGAGGTATAAAACACCAAGACAAAATTCTATATGGCCAGAACTGGCCCCAACTTGCTATGGTAGTCTCAATTGAAAATGGCCTGCATGTTGAGATTAATTCAGTCCATTGGGCTTTTAACCCATTCGCCATGTCGTCTGAGGCGCAAGAGGGGGTTGAAATGTGCATTGAAAATGTTGCAACAAGAGTCCAAATGGGAGAAAAAAACATTTTCTTCCAACATTTCAGTCGTGCCACGATGATGATGGTTGTCGTTGTGCTGCAGCATTTTAACTTCTTTTGCTGAACTTTGTTGCAAAACACTCGCGCTTGAAATTTCCAAGTCAAAGCTCCCGTGCTGAATGCTGAATATCTCATGAATTGGCAAAGGGTGATCGATATACTTTACGGGTTTTATTACTGAATTTTAGAGTAAAAAATGTTTGGAAATAGTAAATTCATTGAATTCTCTAATGATATGTATAATAACACCAGGCGCCCCCACCGGAAAAGCTCTAAAATTATGATAAATAGTTAAAATCTTGATGGAATCACCCTGTTTATGGCAAATAATGCTCCTCAAAGCTCCATGTATGTATAAAATATTTTACATTTTCTCATCATTCCTCTTCGTCTCATTCCACATCTTCTCGTGCACCTTAACGAAGGTGCACGAGAGACAGAGAGGAAATTCTTCTTTGATTAGATGTCCAATTATTTTTGCCATAAATAAACAATGCTGCTTGTTTCCCTTCTCCCTGATCCCTTTTTTCTGCGAGGTGAGGAGCCGCATCTTGGGCAGAAATTTAACAACATGGGAGCGACATTAGGCGTGGAAAAGTGTACATCATCAGCACCATGATCTTAGATAGAATTTATTAGCAGAAATCGAAGGATTCTTTTACAAGGCCTTTGTTTACATCCTCAAAATTTCACTGGATACTTTTAGGGCTTTAAGAGTGGATCAACACTATCAAATTAGCTTAAAATATTGGAAAAAGTTCGATTTTTAATAAAGAATAAGTCTTAAGTTACCTCTGAGCTTTAGGCTTGCTTTAAGCTTTAAGTCAGCCTTAAACATTGGCTGGTTTAACATTAGTCCAGCTTTAAGCCAGCTCTGAGCTTTAATCCAACCCTAAGCATGTCTTGAGCTTTTGTCGAGCTTTAAGATAGTCATGAGCTTTAGGCCAGCCTTAAACCAGACCTGAGCTTTAATCCAACTTTAAGCCGGTCTTGAGCTTTAGTCCAGCTTTAAGACAAGATAAGCTAGTCGTGAACTTTAAGCAAGTTTTGAGCTATAATCTAACCTTAATCCAACCTTTAACTTTAGTCCGGCTTTAAGCTAGTCTTGAGCTTTAGTCCAGCTTTAAGACAAGATAAGCTAGTGGTGAGCATTAAGCAAGTTTTGAGCTTTAATCCAGCCTTAATCTAACCTTTAACTTTAGTCCAGCTTTAAGCAAGTCTTGAGCTTTAATCCAACTTTAAGCCGGTCTTGAGCTTTGATCCAGCCTTAATCCAACCTTTAACTTTAGTCCAGCTTTAAGCAAGTCTTGAGCTTTAATCCAACCTTTAACTTTAGTCCAGCTTTAAGCAAGTCTTGAGCTTTAATCCAGCCTCAAACGCGTCCTGAGCGTTCTATATAGTCTTAGGCCAGTTTTGAACTTTAGCCCAGCTTTCAATTTTAGGCTTGTCTTAAGCCTTAAATTTTAAGCTGCATTCTTAAGGTTTAATCGCTTTAAACTGTCCTTAAGTAAGATCTAAAATATTAAACTATTTTTTTAAAATAACAATGTATTTTGAAAGCTAATTTTGATAGCCTGATGGTTTTAGTTTAACCCTGAAATCATTTTCCAATCTGCCGGTTATTTCTTTTAATCTTGGTTCTCTTTAAGTTCTTTTGGACAACTGAAAAGTAACGTAATTATTGCAATTAATCAATAATACTATTAGGAATATTTAACTTATCAAAACAGCTCCAAAAAACTATCTACTATTATCTTTTTGTACACCATTTCCAAGCTTAGTATTTGTCTCTTGACCCAGAATATCTTTCTTCTTGCATTCAATAATTGCATATAGAATCTCATTCAGGTGATTCGCGAGAGCAATTCGCGCATTTTAATGCGAGAGAGAGTGGTAAAAAGCTTGGTGAGAATGAAATCAATTTACGAGCTCATGTGGTGAGTAAAAAGCTCGCGGTTCCGCTCAAAGAGTTTTGTGTTTCGCGAGCCCCAAGAGAAAACAAGCTATTCGGCGAGTTATCCATAATAAAGTGGAGGATATAAATTTCATATTATTTACTCTGAAGCGCGCTCTTGAGCTTTTTTTTTTACTCTCTCGGTCCACTCTGAAAACACTCCTATTGTTCTTTCATAACTTTTCCTCCTTCCGATATCGTGGCATCTCTCTTGCACCCGCTTTAGACTAACCCAATATTTACGATTTTCTCTACACTTCTTCATTCACCACAAAATACACTGCTGGCTCTCTGGGTTCGCATCGAGGGGCGATGGTGGAGGAATTCCATGAGCCAGAAGTTGGAGGAGAAAAAAAAGACTCAAAGTCGCTACACACTCTCCTTGCAACTGGTTCTCGTTAATAATAATACGTTATTGTTCCAAGTCGATGACAATTTAGCGCTATATAGTGGCTTTGATTCCCATTCTTGGTGTAGCGAATGGCGAAATTTATAGCGACGAAAATCCATTTCATAAATGTCATAAATTCTCATTCTCACAGCCACACACAGGTGAAAGTTAAAGGGTGATTTATGGGGTGAAGAAAGGTACATGAGAGAAAAACACCCAATGTAAAAGAGTATAGAGAAAAAAGCTCTGCGGGGAGGTGGGGGGCGGGTGAAAGCTCACCAATTGCAAGTGGATGTTTTCCGTGTGTTTTGGGGTGTAACAAAACACGCGAAATTGTGGTTCTAATGATTTACGTTAAATTTGAATTTAAACTATCCTCCAAAATTTCCAAAAACCATTTGCGAAACTGCTTTAAAATTGGCATAATTAAATTCCACTCTCCCCCAGCTTTAAGGGTGGGGTGTTTAAAGTGGAGAAAGTGGCTGTGAGAGGGGGATGGAAAAGCTGAAGAAAAGTCCCTAAATTGTCTCGCAATGAACCATTTGGAATTTATGGATTTTATTTGAAAATAAAAGTTCCTCAATCGTCAAGGAGGGGTTTTCCCCTAGCAACATCTTCTGTATTTTCTTTTCTCTCTCTCTGCCAATTTCCACCCTGCGGAGTAGAGATTTTCCCCCCAACTCCGAAAAAAAGGGATAAACATGAGACACCAGTTGGTGAGGAATTGTGTGGGATAGAAGATCCCTCCAAGAAATGTTAAAAAGGCATTTTAAAAGCGCCAACGCAGCTCTTGCTCGCGAAAGGGCGTCTACATGAGCCTCGCACGTTGCATGTACAGTTTTTTGTTGTTGTTGCCTTGTTTACCTCCAACTCTCCTCAAACTATGTAGACTTTTGCCCAGGTATCCGCACACCATTTTATATTTTATGTATATTGAATTGGAGGGAAATAAATCAAGATTTAATATGGAGATAAATGTTCGTGTGCGTTTATGTGTGCGCGATTCTGTGGAAAAACTTTTTTGTTGCACAAACATTCGACCATTTCTTGGTGGATTTTTCCCGCCGAGAACTCGCGCAATTTATTCCACTTTGGCTCATGAGGAGAAAGAGAGGCCTTTTACTCATTCTCTAAACTCTCTTTTTTTCGGGGTTTACTCGCATAGAGATCAAAGGAATAGAGAGCATAAATATAATAGCTCTTCGAGGCGCTGTTTAACCTTCTTCAATTACCATCGATGATCTCAGCGGATTTTGTCTGCCGTGATTGCGTGAATGGGATCAAATGGGATTAAAATTAATGGGTGAAAAGAGTATTTTTATGACTGTTCTTGCAACATTTTCAGCTTAGTTTCTCAAAAGTAAAATTCTCTCTGCGACATTTTTCTATAAATTAGTCTAGGAAGAGGAAATTTTTCCAAGGGGCTATTCATTAAAGGATGAATAAAGTTATTTGGTTTTGTTTCTTTTGAATATGTTACATTTGTAAAGGTTTTCCTTTCATAGAGATGAACAAAACAGAATTGAGTTGAATTCATTTAAAAATTTGAATTTGACATCATGACAGCTTCTGGCTGGCTTGCCAGTATGTTTCCGCCATTTTGGCAAGGGTAAAATTACCTCAATCGTATTTATGGTGAATTTTCTAAGAAAATCAATTTATTAGATGCTGAATTCGTCCCCTAAGCTTTATGAGCTTAAGAAAATCAATTTTCTAAAAAAAATGGCCGAAAATCGTTTTCCGCGCGTCGCTGTCAAGTGTCAAAAAGAAGCTGTGAGCTGAATTGACATTTGGCGGCGGATTTTCACGGGAAAGTGAAAAATACATATAAAATTGGGAAAATTAAGTTTTGTGGGACCCAAAATTACTCGTTAGAGAGATTTTCATGTATTTTATATGAAAATTGGTTAATATTTGCTTCAAAAATGATCAGATTATTTGAAAAACAAAATGGATAAACTGTCAGTTAGCTAGTCTTTCGGTTTGACGTCAATTTCCTCTGTCAACTCACCAGAACGTATAAGATCAAGAGTAATTTATGTTTCTTTTTCCGAAACAGTCAAACCTGTGAAACTAACCTCTCTTTTCATGACGAAAACTCACAGAAACATCAGAAAAAATGCCTAAAAATAGCATAAAGTTCGTTACGTTTGTTTGCTAAACTGTCAGCAACTCCTTGTACTGACAACCCCCTAAATACACCCTCTTATCTCACCAGGAGGGTTTATTGCCAAAAATTGACTTGCAGATAATTTTTCCCAGTGCCTCGCTTATATCAAACCATGAGTCAATTTAGAGTTCCGTTCACCACCTTGTTAAATGAGTCAATAAAGTGAACTTTTATTGCCCATAAATAGAATTTTATCATGTGTACTCAATGCCTCGAGTGATTCATAGTTTTCCTTCCAAAGTATATTTATCTCAGGCGCTTCCAGAAGCAAAAAGCACAACATTTTCAGAGCGAAAACTTCGTGCCACTTTTCACCCCGTAGAGATTAATTCGAAATCGTTTATTTTGCCATTAACCCATGGTGAATGTCCCAAATGTGAGAAGAGAGAGAGAGAGAGGATTTTGAGCCACTCTTTTGCACTTTAATGCATTTTTGATTTAAGCACCATCAATGACTCTCTGGATTTTCCTGCATCAGAGCGAGCAGAGATTTTGAGCTTTTCTCACTCAATGTATATAATTTCGAAAAGTTTTCCACCTCATGTGATCCAGAGAGGGTTTGTCATATCTCCGCCTCCCCCCAAAATGACGAGCATTTTGGAAAAAGCTCCTCATTTTGCCCACCAATCGGCCACAAAAAGCCGCTACATCTATAAATTGAGCTCATGTGCGAGTCAACAAAAGCTGCGGCAGCTTTTAAATGTTGCCATGTGGAAATTTCTCTACCCACGCTGGGGGGTGGAAAAAGGTGTGGCTCTTGTGGGTGGGGGGCTCTTTTTAGCACACATACTTCAGCACTGACATTTAATTTAAACTTTGAAATACGACCAATAAAATATTCAGACTTAGTGCGGGGGATTTAAATGTGTCTTCTCTCCGCCATTCAGGTAAGAATTAACTCACTTTCTCGGGCATTTGCCGGAGCTTGAAAGTGCCACTGATGAAACTTTTGATGAATTTCCACCCAGCCACGGGCTTTAGGGATCACCGCACTGAGCTTTCAGTTTGCCCACATTTATTTTCTCTCTCACTGCTTGGGAAAACTTTCTGTGGGTTTTGGGGAGA
>CAKKOB020001951.1:0-16612 GCA_918844115.2 Phlebotomus perniciosus
CTGAAATTTTCGTTGAAATAAATTGAAAGAGAAGGAGATTAATAATTGGATAACACCTCCTTGTTGTCAATGCTGTGAATTGTTTACAAGAATCTCAAGATATTTGTGCATGGGTCATATATTTCATGTTACACTCTTAAAACACATAACAAGACAAAATGTTGATCACCAATCGATTGAGACAATGTAATTTATCGATAGATAATTTGCATGTAATTAGTTGAAATTGTTGGGGCGAATAGGCCGTCGTGGTGATTTGATATTGGCGATCAACCCACGCTTCTGTGTTCGATAGTTGATCGTGTGCCAGAATTAAATTTATTTATTAGAAAAATGCTTCCCTAGCAATAAGGTGTAACTTTTACGTGTTTTGTGGAGGGAAAAGGTTGAAGATAAAGGGGAGTAGAGAGAGTTCCCTGAAGAAATGAATGATGTTCAATTAAGAAAGAGACGAAAAATTATTTAAAAACATTAATATTTAGCTTAAATATTCCAATGTGAGAACATTAAAATGTATTGGAAATATAAATCATGGTATTAATTGTAATATCACATATCGATCGTGGAGAAATAAAATTTAATTAAATCCCATAAGTTGAGGTGATTTTTCGTGTAGTGAACCCTCCAGAGAAAAAGAGGTTTATTGAACGAGAAAATGATTCATTTTTATTGACATGTCACACAATCTCACATCGAGTGTGTTACATAAGAAAGGTGTCTGTAAACTAACTTTATTATCTCTGTCGCCTCAAAATCTCTTACCATTAGATATGAAAAATTCCACTTATTGAATCTAATTTCCAAAAAAAACGATTATAACGATCACTCGTTACCATGATCGAGGGCCAAGGAAACCCTTCATGAGATCATCATCAAACCAAATACTTCTCTTTTATCTCGCTCTCATATGTGATCGGTGTCAACCCCCTCAGTATCAAGACAACGATGGTGATCCAGTTTCACAGTGTATGGACATTCGAGTGACCTCCTCCAAGTGACTGACTTTTATAATCTACCAATCGAAGTGTAATTTAATTTCTTTTTTTGCTCCTTTTACTCACGAGAAAAAATGAACGATGTCAATTGGACTTGTTTCTGCGGATGAAGTCTCATATTGGCATTGATCTAACAAATTTGTGTATATTGCATAATTTTGTCATGTATTTTATTTAAATTATGATTACCAATTCACACATTTGCGATTGACTGTAAAGTGCAAACAAGGTTAATTGATGGCATGCAGAAGTTGAAAAAAAAAGTGTATAATCTCCAGCCGTGAGAGTACGTGAAAAGTTCTTTATATCGGATGGAATGTTGTCCCATTGTGGTGATCATTAAATCACTAATTTTATGTATATCACCACGAGGTGTCCCCTCAAACGAATTGAATTAACTTATTTAAGCTTAAAATCACTAAGTGATTCACATTACAATCGTGAGTGATCGAGTTCAGAAGCAGGTATTGAAATTTTGCATTTTTTGTCACCCGTAGGTCATTGGAATGTGAACGAGATCAATGAAAGGTATGAGAGACAAACTTAAAGAGGCAAAATAAAAACGGTGACACAAAAAAGGGGGTAAAAAAAAGTAAAAGTGCCCAAAATGGAAATCAATGAAATTTCAAGTTTAAATCTCGATATTTTGGGCCTACAATTTTTTATTGATGGGGAAGGTTTTTTCAATAACTCACACCACAAGATGTGAAATCCCTTCTCTAATTGTTCTGCGACTGGCAAATTGCAGTGTTAAGAAAATGTGGAAGTGATCTGTGCAATTGGTGATCTTGCGATAATACCAAATAGATCGCGATTGCAATTGATGATCGCGTAAGACACAGTTAGATGTGAATGTTGTTAGAGATTATTTCTGCGTGGCAAAACGTATCATGGAGCAATTACTTTAATAATAGCCTCTCAGTTTTCACGTACACCTCATCCAATCATTTTTGTGTAGACCGACCATTCAGAAAAATATATATTTCACCTATTGAAATCAACAAACAACACTTTTTCTCTACACACAGAGTGGCTCTTTCACTCCCTCGTATCACACTCTAGATTGAAACGTGATCTGCAAAATAATACGCTGTATAAGAGGTTTTATTTAAGGAAAAAAAAACACTTGCAAAAAACTTTTTATATATAAAAAAGGAACAACAAATTCTACAATTTCTTTCTATTAAATTAAATTATTGCACTACCAGAAATTTCATCGATTTCACGCGATCTCAAGTGATCTTCGATCTATCAGTGAGATCAACTAAGAAACACGATTAAGTGATAAGCGATCTTAAGGTGATCGTGAGTCATGGGCTACTGATCACTCTCATTTAGCTATGTTGAGTAGTAATCGGAGTTATATCTCGCATAAATTGGCACAATTTTCATTTTGTCCCTCGATAGCATGGTCTGAACCATTCTGGAGGATGCAACTTTCTGCTCATAAGAGTCCTCCGGGAACAACACTGGTCCCTCTTGCCTCGTTGGTTTGTCCACTGTTCTGAAGTAACTTGAATATTCGATCCGAGGTGCCTTATATTTAGAGGAGTAGTGTTTATATCCTGAAGTCGCATGTGATGATCTCAATGGTTTTTTCGGACCATATACAATGGGCTTACTGATGTGGGCATGAGCGTGAGGTTTATAGGCTGGTGAGTAGATTTGATTGAGACGAGGTCTCTCGCCACCCGGTGGGAAGTGATATTTCTCCTCAGGCTCCTCATGATATGACGCCGGTTGCCATTCATCTATATAGTGGCGGTATCGTGATAGATCGGGCGGAGTCTTGCGCTCATACTCGCCGTGATTGATGTAAATGGGTCGATATTCCCCGGTGGCTTCGTAAGTGTGATGCCTATGCACCGGGCCATCGGGTCGCAACTCTATCAATTGTGGTATCGTTTTGATCGTCTTGGCCAAATCCACAGGATTCTTCTCATAATCCTTTCCTCGCAGATCAGAACTCAGGACAATGTGTTCCTGATCTTTGCTGTAATGATTGATCTTGGATTGGGATGACTCGTCATCCTCCAAGTAAGTGGTGATTGGATGATCATAAGTTTCTGATCGAGCATTACCCGATGGATCATCGTGAGGATGAACATTGGGTCCTTGTGTTTTCACAACAGCATTAAAACCATTCGCTGCATCTGCTGTGTAGTCCACAATTCTTATGGATCCATCTGGTTCCACTACACTGTAGTGTCCTTTAATAACACCCCCATCACGATGCTCCCATTGAGATTTGACATCTCCTGTGTGAACATCCTTCACTCCGTAGCTGAACGCATATCCCGGATGTTCCTGCAATATTTAAGAAAACTCTCGCTTTATACCAATAATTCTTTATTATTAAATTTCATTTCGATTGATTGAGTGGTTTGGTCTTGATTTGTGTAAAGATCATAGAATTCCTATAGGGAATCGGCAGACATTTCCATAATTACAGAAATAAAATATTTCACAGTCATTTGACCGCATAAAACTTACAAATACATATTAATTATAAAATATTTACCCCACAGATATATTATAATTTCATCATGTAAATTAATGATAGGGGAGGGGGTCAACTAAACAATTTTTACATACTCGTTTTATGGAATCTATAAAAATTATGATAATTATATATAGTTTTGTAATTGAAATTTATTATAAAAATATTAGTATGACTTCTAATAATCTTATAGTGCTAGTCAATTACTAATAGTATTATTACATTGTAAGTTCTCAGTTAGACTTTGGAGAAAGAGGATAAAAGAGAAGACTAGGATAGGCTCACCACTAATGTCCAGTCCCCTTTCTCATGCTTAGACGCTTCAGTTAAAAACAAGTATTATATTTTCATAAATATTAAAAAAAACATTGTTTAGACAATTTTTAAAAATATTTTTTTTAAAATTGTTTTAAGTTATCCGTCCATAATGGTGCTATCGACGTCAAGAATTCAGTGAACAATTTCTTACTGTTGAAAAGCTGCATATTTAATGGCATTTTCCAGTGGAAAACCATCAAATTTCCACTCATATCTTGTCTGTTTTTCATTACTGAAGAATCTGTAGAGGGAATTTTCCGGAAAAACTCAATATTAGTGCAGAAAATGCCGTTCAACAGAAATTTAAATACTTATTATAAAATAAGTGATTAATTGCCTGATTCGGTTGAACGGCATTTTCCGAACTAATATTGAGTTTTTTCCGGAAAATTCCTTTTACAGATTCTTTAACAGTTGAACTCTCACATCTGTCAAATTCCTGTCAAAGAACGAGAGAGAAGATATTGACAGCAATACAAGTGAGTGAAAAATCCGATGGTTTGACAGTCCAAAATCGCCGTGTGAGAGTTCAAGAGTTAATAATGCAGAACAGACAGGATTTGAGTGGAAATTTGATGATTTTCCACTGGAAAATGCCATTAAATAGCTTTTCAACAGTAAGAAATTGTTAACTGAACTGTTGTCGTTTGACAGCGCCATTACAAGTTATTCTTATATCGGTTTGACTGATCTACAAAGAAGAGTATAATTACAGGGAAATTTTATAGATGAATTAGCCAGAGATTTGCTGGAAAAATACTATGTGAAAAACTCAATGAACGAGTTAGACGACTTGTAAAAATAACCTGGCCATTAGTGGAAAATCCTTTGAAAAGATAAACTCTAAATGGCCACCTTCAAATTTCAAATAAAACTACGAAAAGATCACGTGAAAAAACCAAATCCTTAGCAAAATTAGGCTCAATTCTTAAACAGATGATAATTAATCTACAAATTGTGATTATATTTGAGGTGGCCATTAGTGGTGAATCCACCCTAAAAAGGTAAGTAAGGCGCTTAACTGATATTGGTAAATCAATTACAATGATACAATTTAAATGACTGACCTACAATTTTTGCCCATGCCAGATGATTTCTTAACATTGTGGGCAAACTGACGATTACTTGCAGAAAAAATACATAATAAAAAAGAAGTAGATTACACTTCAATTGATGTGGTGTGCAAGAAATGTCAGTGAAATGAACGTGATAATCATGATAATGCTAATTTTCTGCCACATCGAGCAATTACAGTTAGATGGAAAAATATTGTAATTAAATTAAAAAGGAGCAAACACATGCTACTGGATAGGCAATTTTCCAATCTCACTGACAATGTTGCAAAATAAAATAAAATAGATTAAAATTACAAGCGATGTCGATGTTCGGTTTTTCTAACCGGCACACTGGCAACACTCTCTTTTCACTAGCTAGCAGACATGACCAACACTGATCACCGCACAGTGGCAATTAAAATCTATCCATTTGGCAATAAATGGCATTAGAGCAAGGGAAATGAAAATTGCTGGATGTCATCGGACGGCCTTACTTGCATTTCACATCTCTGCAGGTGAAATAAAAGTGAGATCCAGTGAAATGCAAATGAAAGCTCATCGAAAGCTCCCCAACCAAAGTGAATTACTCAATGTTTTGTATGCCTTTTGAGAATCTCTTTATAGCGATTTATGCAAAATATATATATATCAAACATTTTAGTTAAATTGATACACATGCATTCAATTTCTTTTTCAGACTTCGTTCTGCCTATTTTTTGCATCAAATATGGAGATGTAGTTGGAATTGATTACTTGATTTACTTAAATACGATTCTAGCCCCAGGCTTGGCTATTCCCTCTCTCTCTCTTCATCTGCAGTGGAAACCTTCCTCTCGCACTACTAAGTATGTGCGCCAGTAAAACCACTTCATTTTGTAGTCACACAGGATTGTGCTATAAATATAGTGGTATTTTCTATGAAGAAGATCAAAAATTTCATGTTGAATTTTAATTAATCCCTTTAAATTTCAGACAATTTTAAGACATGCAAAATAATTAGAAAAAAACTTAAAATATTGAACAACGTGTAATAATTATGATACAAGACTGTACATTCTTTTTCAACAGATTTTTTTCACCGTTTTGGATGAATGAAGGAAAATTTGCAATGCGTAAAGTAGCTGGTTGGAATTCATTCCATTCCATTGATTCCAATATAGGTAATCCATTTTCCGTCACTCACAACATTGTTCTCGAACGCATGTTGGGCGAGCCACAAGGAGCAACAAGTCTCTCTTACTTGTTAGGATCAATTATCAGTTTTTTTACCCTAGTTTTATTTTATTGTATTTTTGCCCAGTTTCTTTTACGAAGGGAATGCGAGAGAAAGATCATCAGTGGTATAGCGCCAATTAATCAAAATAAATTGCATTCGTGAACTGAATTGAGAATAAAATTGCTGCCATAGGGGTCGGCGAAGGAAAATCGAAAGCACGGCTGGGAGAGCGTTAATTGTGCACTTTTCCATTTACCACACTAATAAGTGGGTAATGTAAAATGGAGTCATTTACAATAAAGTATGGAGACAATTTTGCGCCAAGAGGAAATTGCGAGAATTCCTAAGAGAGGAATCAAATTGCTGCAAAAGTTTCAAACGCTGCTTAAGAAAATAACTATTCCGGTGACACATACATATGCAGTGAATAAAAAATCAACCATGAGAGTATTATGTCCTTTTCAGAGGATAAATTTATACAAACATATTAATTATTATAATATTTTTTACTATAAAAAATAGGTTATTATAAATGATCATAATCATGCCTTGCTAAAGTCTAGTTACACGAAATTGAATTATTTAAAAAAAATGTTTTAGCAAAGCTTTATATACATAAATCACACTTTTTTGTCTCTCTCACAAAATGTGTCGCCCACAGAATAGAGATTAAAAGTGCGTAAAATGTGTAATTTATTTCAAGATAAAATATCTCAACGTGAATTTATTAAAAGTGTGGCGCATTGAAAAGGTAAATTAAATTATACGTGACGTGTGTGGCACGAAAATCGCGTTCCACCTACTATAAAATAATTAGAGAATATATTTATATGTTTTGTAAGAAAAACTGACCATATTGGTTTTCATGCATTTCATACACATCGCAAAATCTGCAACGTTGACCTGCATTTACCTCTTTACAATATTCTATTATATTAATTATACATCTATCTGTCTGTCATATTTAATATCTATTAAAAGTAGAGTGTGCATATGTGTAATTGACTAGATAGGAACTGTAAAAACCGATCTGGAGGCCAAACGGTTGTAGATAGAGTCTTTGGATATTCGATAAACCTCCCCCTATCCGCTAAAATCGTGCTAAGAATCAGACAAACCCCCTATCCCCTATAAAACATGTTTTATTGCTCGTGGCACAATAACCAATAAAACAGGTCTTATGGAAATCCCATGGGAAATCCACTGAAAATTTAGCAAAGTCCCATATTTCGTCCCATGGAACATAAGGGACTCTTTCATAAGAAATCTTCCTGTGACCACTCCCCTAAAATTCTATGGGGTATATCCATTATGTATTTACCGCTGTATATAAGGGATTTGTCGTGGGATTCCTATGGGATTTCCAAAGATCTGTCTCTAAAACGTTCAAGTTACAAATAATCATAATTATTTAAGCTACTAAAACAAGTCATTTTAAAACATATTTAAATTAATTTTTGTTTAATTTTAAAGCATGAACATTGGAAACGCGCTGGACTTTTCCCATGTGAACTGTTTTTAAGGGAAATTTTCCGAGAGAATCTGTTATTTTCTGGAGAAAAAATCGCCTCTTTTACTGATTTTGCATATTCGGTTTAGTCCTCTGCAGAATTGTTACGAATTCGAGACCTTCTTCTTCAGCTAAACGTGTGTTTAAATTAGATCCAAGGTGGAGATATTATGGTCAGAAGTATTTTTGAATAGAAGTGCGTGTAAGCTTTGAGACGTCGAGTGGAAGTGCTAAAGTCCAAAATAGACACAGGCTGATCCTCGAGAAGACTTAGCCGTTTAAAGACAAAGACAGTTCAATTAATGACAATTTCAGTGCGATATTAATAAAAATTATTGTTTTCTAAATGCTAAGTCGCGTTTATAGTGGGTACGACCTGTCTTTGGCTCTAAACTGACTAAATCTTCTCGAGGATCAGCCTGTGTCTATTTTGGGCATAAGATAACTCAAGTAATCTTAAGAACTTCCATGGTAGAGCTGGAGCTTTGGGAATTTCTTCTAGAGCTTTATAAGTTTTTTGGGAGGATTTGAAGAGTTTCAGGAGCTATTAAGGAACATCCTAAACTTTTAAAATGTAAAGACTGGATTAGCTGAAAGCTTTCTAAAATTGATGTAAAGCTTTACAGAAATTTAGGAGCATTTAAAAAATCTGGAAAATTTGTAAAGCTATCGGATAATTTTTAGAACTTTAGAAGTTATCGCTGAGCTTTTGAAAATTCTAGAGAAATTTTGCAGATTTTCTTGAAGAGTTTTCAAAGAAAGCTTTAGAAACCTTTCGTATTTTTTAAAGCTTTCTCAGATGGCTTTTTTATACAGCTTTCTCAAAAAGCTTCTTTGGAAAGCTTTGTTAGTAAGCTTTCACAGAAAGGTTACTTAAAAAGCCCTAGTTTTCTTAGAAAGCTTTTCTAAAAAGCTTTAGAAGGTTTTAAAAATAAATTGAATAGGATAAAATTAAATTGATAATAAAAAATTCAAACAGATAGGATGAAAGCTCTTCTAAGCTTTCTAATTGGAGCTCATGGGATTTTTTCAACAATATGGAAGTGGTGTACGTCTTTCTGATGATAATATCCCCCTTTGATTGGATCTATTAAAATTTTGAAGGAGAATGGTCGATCTCGCACTTTAAATATGTATTAATCTAATTCATTGCCATTTCGAACATATCATCATTTGGAGATTTTCTTTTGAAAAAGGATGCATTGAAAAGCTACGATGCGCTTTGTTGTGATCTGGCCTATTCATATATGCACACTTCACTCTCTTCTTAATTTTATGCATTTAGATTTACCCGAAATATGAAACTTCCTTCGAAGATAAATGATTAGTAGGTACGCTTTGATCAAATGAATATTCATGACGATCAGTACGGGAAACCTTGTATCAACTGAGCAACTTATACGCATCGGAATTCAAAAGACGAAAAGTACGTACCAATTAGCAGATAATTTATACGTAAAACTAAAGAGCCAGTTTATCAAAATATATTCATTCAGATTGACACCGGTGTAGAACGTATATTGCTCGACTCGCGGGGTCTTATCATAATATGTTTTCAATTCCACTCTTGAACGCCATTTAGTGTGGATTATTTATGTCTGGGCTGTCGATAAATTACAATTGGCAAGAAAACTCTGTGACTCTTTTTTTTCTTTGCTTTTTGCACCACTCTCTCGTCATCATATCTTGGGGTATATTACGGGATAAAATAAATTAATTATATGGTTTTCTATACCGGAGTCACTGAGAGTGTTCAGAAGAGAGATTGCTCGTGCACCAGCTGAAACACATAACTTATTTAAAAGTTGCCTCTACGACCGCCAGATAACAATCTGCACATTTTTTCATGCCTCTTTGTCTTTTTTCCAAATGGTTTTTCATGGAAGGAGAGTGGAAAATTCATATGAATTTATCGTACTAACTTCTGGCCAATTCAGGTCATATTCTCAGAGTGGCTCTCGCCAGTCTGTCTGGCTAATTGATCCACACCCAATTCAATTAGGAGTATTTTCTGTTTGGGTGAAAAGGTTGTCCCAACACAGGCAATACTTACGTATTCTGGAGCGTAGGACATGTGAAGGGCCAAAATCCCATGTCTGCTCACGTCAATGAAAAGTATCGTGATCACCAAGAGTTTCCACATGATTGAAGCTATCTGGAAGGAGGAAAAAAAAAGAAAATTTACCGTAAAACTGACTCTCTCGTTCATTCTCCCTTCTATTAACACCATAAGGCAATATTATTTAACAACTTTGAGTCTCCGATTGGGAAATTCATCTGACACAGGTTGTATATTCCACGTTCTAGAAAATTCAAAATCCACCGATAAGTATGCGTTTTGCCAATTAACTTGATCTACAGTACACGGCATCAATATTTCTTCCTCTATGGAGAAAAGGCTTTTCTTAGAGTAATAAGTAAAAAAAACCTCCTTATAAGATTTAGACAATTTTTTCTAATAATTATTTACCAGAAAAAATGCTCCATTTTACATTGAAGGTACTGCAACAATGTATAAATGTTGGAAGCACCTCAATACAAATTGCATACCGGCTTCAGATATAGAGTTAGTTATTAATAAGAAATGCCAAGAAATGGAAAATAATATACGGTTAGAGGTATACTCGAGAGTCTCTTGTGACTTTTGCATAATTGACACATCAGGAATATTTTTTTTACCCAAATGATGTTGTTCAGTTCCAATGAAATTAATTTATTGCAATGTGCGTGCAATAGCGAGTAAAATGCAATTAAAAGTTAATCAAACATGTGAAATTTTTATTATTTCTCATATGGGAAAAGAATTACGAGTTGCCCCCCAGGTCTATTATTTTAAATTGGAAATTTGTTTGTCTTGTACTTGTTGCGGTGTCGTATGGAAATGAGCCATGGAGGCGCCTGGTCGATTCGCAGAAATTCTCACTTCTTGTTCTCGTTTTTCATGGGAAAACGCATATAAACTTGAATCACAAGTATTAGGATGATGGCTTAGCCTCAGGAGAATATGGCTTTTATGGATGGTAAATTGAGTGAGAAATTACTCTTTGATAAATAGAATTAACAAATGAGAAGACAATTTTTCAATTATTTTCTCATATTGACACACGCACAGCATTGCTGATTTACATAAAATGATTTTCTCACGTGAATGATTGAAATTGAATGAGTTTATAATATGCAGTCATGTTAAATTTTCGCATTGGCATATTGGTGTGATATGTGTATATATAGCGACGATTTTTCATCTGGTATAAGGAGGATTTTGAAGAAAATGGATTATAATTTATTAGCTTTCGAACTTATGTTTTCTTTAGTAGAAAAAGTAGAAATAATTATTAAATCTAAAGTAAAATAAGGGCAAAAAACAAACACCTTAGTAACAATATAGGACATTTTCCACGCATTTGTTTCTAAAAGTCTCGTGATTACTCAGCACGGATGTTTCCAAGCACAGCAACAATAAATATTGAGAAAATACTATCCATTCGTTTCTTCGAGAGCCACCACAAATCACGTATCATAAATGAGCTTTAAAAGCGCAGAGAGTTACTGGTGTAAGATCACTTGAACACTTTGAGAGCACTTTTCACTTTGTCACTGAAGCATCTTCAGTTCAGCGTATTTATACGCTCTTGAGAGGTTGTGCAGCTTCTCCTGCAAATGGCTCTTTCACGGCGCAACATGATCATGAATCACCCACCTGACTTGTACAATAACATACAAACACACACAGCTTCAAGACCTTGGCAATGAAAGTGAGAAGAGATTCGCGGATGATGGTGGGATTGAGAGAAAGATGTTGAGGAAGATCGTAGTTGATGCAGTTGTAAGTTGCAAAGTAGAATGTTCAAAGTGAAATTTCACGATTTTGCCCAAATGCTTAAAGACATCATCCATAAGTTATATAGTGAGTGATTGAAGAAAAGGTCATTACATGTCGGAGAACGCTTTTCAAATCAAGTCGGTGATCGTGATCACTACAGAGGCGATTATCACGACGCGCGATCAACAATGCCAGAAGCTTATATTGAGCTTTTATGCCCCTCCGCAATGCAAAAAAACATTATGTTTCACTTTCAGTGAGACACTCTTGCATCGCCATTTCACTCACATTCACCCAAAACCAGTTAGTTGATGATCGTAAAAGAAGCGCGAGATCTTCATGGGTTGCTGTAGGTCAATAATATCATCGATTGATTCGCTATGTTTGTGTGTGTTAACGGTGTACATAATTGTTCCCGCGTAATCCAATGTTTCGAGATTGAAAGGGAGAAATTTATTAGCTTCTTACTTTGATATTTTCACTTTATTCTTGAAACAGTTTCGATTTCTATTCGAAGCTGGTTTTTCTCTGTGAAAATGAAATCGACATTGTATCGAGAAGGGGGTTAGTGACACGATCATGAGATTTACTCCGTCCAGTTTAATGAATAACATGTATAGAGATAATATTCAAGAATTTGTATTTGCACTCATCATTTTGATTAAATGCGATCATATACTAATTTGTATTATTTTTCCACTATTAATTTTATGTTTTAGATATGAAATGCTGAAGATCATTATGGTGGTTGTCTTTAGGTGAATTGAATTTCTTTTAGAAAAGCGTATTGACAGTAAAACAAGTTCGACGGGATCATTAGTAGCGAATAAACTATGATTTTTGTTATGATTTTTAACTTAGTGAAAGGTAAGAAGAATCCTATTTAATCATTATTATTTTTTCTAGTAAAAAAGACATTTGTTCTTTTTTTATAATTTATTTTAAAGCATATAAATAAATCTATTGGCATTATTTATGAGCTCTTTCACGCATCAATCATTTTAGTAAGTTCGAGAATAAGGAAAAATGTTATGATGCAAGTGGGTAAAAGGAATTTGCAATTAAACTAGACTTATTGGCCATGTGTCGTCAACGAGAGAGGAGTGAAATGGAAAATATCACAAATTCTCAGGGAGGACGGATTATGAGGGATGATGTGCAATTACTGGATCTATCTATAGGGAGTTTACAGATAGAGGTTGTTGTTGTTGTAGCTGTATGCTCCGTGGTGGTGATGGCCATACCCTCCCCCATATCCGCCACCAAATCCTCCGTCGTAGAGTCCGGCGCCTCCACCGAATCCACCTGAACCGCCTGCGCCTCCTCCAAATCCACCAGCTCCTCCGGCGCCACCTCCAAATCCACCAGCGCCTCCGGCGCCACCTCCAAATCCGCCAGCGCCTCCTCCAAATCCACCAGCGCCTCCGGCGCCTCCAAATCCTCCGGCACCTCCTCCAAATCCTCCGGCGCCACCATAAATGTGAGGATGATGGGCATGGCCGATTTTCTTAACAATCGCATTGAATCCGTGATGCTTATCAGCCACATACTCTACAACACGCTTGGTACCATCAGGCTCATACAGGTAGTAACCGCCTAAAAGTATCACCAATAAAAAATATATTTAGCTTGGACTCCTCGCGCTAAAAATGTTTCTTTTTACGCCGCGATCGCGATCGTACATTGAGAACACTTTCATTAAAGATACAAACCTTTTACGGAATCACCATGTCTCTGCTCCCACTGTTTCTTGTGGTCGCCAGTATGGAAGTCTTTGACTCCATAATCAAATTTGTAGTGTGGATAGTGCTGCAAAAGAAATAACAATGGTGATCATTGTTGGCTATTTTGCAACAGCAATTAAATTTACCCAATAGTGATGATGATCCCCATAGCCATATCCACCCCCAATATCGCCCCCACCGGATCCTCCACCGAATCCACCAGCACCACCGCCAAATCCACCGCCGAATCCACCTCCACTGCCGCCGCCAAATCCTCCGCCATAGCTGTGATGACGATCATGTCTATTCGAACAGTAATGTTTTAATTAAATTAAAATTATATTCCTTTTTATTCTTGAAAAGTCGTACCTGTGGACGTAGCTCTGAGCCACTCCGGCAGCGGCGACCGCAATGCATGCGAAGAAACTGATCACCTAAAAATAGGAGACATTTAATTAAGTTATTTTGTCATAATGAATTTTGCAGTAAGAAATTGATTTTGCGGAACTGCAAGACAACAAGGTGTTTTTCAGTTTTCATTCAAGGATTTTTAACCTTAATGCCCGCAATGCCAATGTGAAGATATGTATTCACGGTTGAACAGAGTTGTTGCCTATTAGAAAATTTCATTTTGCTCGAATCGAATGATCACAATTAAATTATTGAACCAATTTTAGGAGAATCGTAGATTTATATAATAAGAGTTTCTCACCGTAAATGAGGTGAAATTAGAAGAACATTTAACAGAGAAACCGCCTTTTCATTCACAATTCAATTGAATAATCGATTCAATTGATTTGGTTTGATACACTTTAAGATATAGTTTTAAGTATTTCTGGAAAATTATTATTGATGAAAATAAGAGATAAACTGAAGCAACATTTCGTGATGTTTTTGATCTAATCGATATAGACTAATATAAAATTTATTTATAACGTTCGTATTTACATAAAAAATATTGCCACAAGATATGATTTTTATGTAATTCCATTAATTATAGTAGAGCTTTAGAGACTTGAGTATGTCAATCCAGTTTAATATGTATCTCATATATAAATTACCAAATATTATAGCTTGATTTATACATATTTTATTAATTCATTAAGAGTTCAATTAAAACATGATAGAGCATGTAGATTCTATTTCTGTGTTTCATTCAATCCAATAAATATCAAATGTTGGTAATTATTTTACATAAAAATTGAAAAATAGAAATACAAATGTATTGGTAGTTTTGATTATAGAATATTTTTGAAACACTTGATTGAATATTATTAGGATGTAAATTGCATTCGATGTCTGTAGGCCTATACAGACTATATTACAATATCAATTATTTTCAAGACGGTCAATACTCAATAAAGCAAGGCCTATGGAAATCTCCAGGGAAATCCACTGGAAATTTCCCAATATCCGATGGGAAATATCCACCATGTTTCCCATATTTCGTCGCATGAGGAGCTTTCATAGGAAATTTTCATATGACAATCCCACTAAAAACCTTTAGAACATCATATGGGAGCACCGTAGCACATTTCTTATGGACTTGTCCTATGAATTTCTATAGGATTTCTAATAAAACTGTCCACAGGCTAAAACATTTAAATTACAATCAAAATTTTAGCATGAAAGCCACTAAAAGAAGTCATTTTAAAGCATGTAAATTGATTTTCGTTTATTAGGAACATGGGAAATCTATTGGAAACGGACTAGACTTTTCCTATATTTGAAGATACTCTTTTTATATATAAGAAATTTTCCATGGACATCCAATAGAATATCTATAGGAATTTGTACCTAATATTTTTCCTGTTATTCTGGATAAAAATTTGACTAATTAATTTCCCGAAAAATAGCTTTGGACCTATTTAGAAATTTCAAGGAATTTTCGGGACCATGGGAAAAATATGGAATCGTCCTATACGTGGGACTCCTTCTTTATTGGGTACAGCTATAATCATTTTAATTAGCTTTAAATTCACATAATATTCACTTCATAAAAGCTTGCAATATCTATTTTTAAGGATTTATAAATTACTTGAAATAATTCATTAAATTATAGTTAAGTTTTTGTTCTATATTATAAGACACATTTAAAAAAAAATACACCACTTTGCAGAACTCTCACTATAATAAACCACCCAGAATATAAAAAAAATACCTTGAAACTATGCATCCTTTTAAATATTTGTGTATCCTGTGAATACCAAAGAACTCAAAAGATATTCGCACTTTGTGGAAGGTAAAAAAAGACTGATTCTTTTGAGGCTACCATGTGAGCTTTTATACAAGAAAAATTTAATTTGTGTGCTGAAATGTAGTGAAAAAGATTGCACCCACCACCCCAAGTAATTGAAAACAAACAATAAAATATTTGCCAACACATTCCGATCGAAAGTGGAGTATGATATTGTGAATGATTTTCAATTTTCTGCCACGACGTGCAAGAATGGGAGAAAAAACCGCCGAGACGCGGTAGGGAAAAACGCAATGCAATTCTTTACCCAATGCCCTTTGTGGTTGGATTTAGAAAAGCGCTATGATTTTGTTAGGAATCAGACGAATCAGATGAAAAAGTGCGAATAAGTGTGAGAAGGTGCAACAATTTCCCAGTTATTTTGATGCAATATTAACAAGTGCAGCGTATTGCATCTAGTGTTTTGGCAATTTATGCCACTACTTTGCGGTGTTTTGTTTTCCATATACATACTCTTGAGGAACTTTATTAAAATCTCCCATGACTTTTTTTGCGATGAGGAAATTTCCTTCTCACTGTTTATTACCAATCATGATCACAACACTGTCGTGAAATTTCATCAGTAAATCACACCGGAGGGAAGATATAAAAAAAAGTAATTTATTCAAGAAATACATTTCAATTAACATTATTTCCCTGGCTGGTAGAATGAATTTCAATTTAAAGCAAACAACATTACACTTTTTTGCATCTCAGGTGATAATAACTATAATTTCAGGTGGTAATTTGTAAAATATCACCATTAATTTTCATCTATATGGATTTTTAATGGCTCTTGGGAGAGATCAGTTTTGAGTGACGGGTTGTGTCACAACCGTGAAAAACCATAACTAATCAATTATTAATTTTTGCTAGCGTGTCTCCACGGAGGCGGGTGGGCGCCTAAGAATATTTTATATTGGACGGTTGAGAAGTGTGAAAAGAAATACAGGCTGCGCGCAAAAATGCACCTGCAATTACAATGTTGCAATTAATTGCAGAGACTTTTTACCTGTTGCAGACCAATACGTTACATGGCCAATTTGCTGGCTGAATATGGTTAAAAGCAATCAGATTATACATCACAGCAAGGGGGAGATATTAGGGTTAAGAAGGCGTACACTATTTCGAACTCTTCCACATTTTGTATGAAAGCTCCCCAACACTTTGTAAGCTTTCTGGAGCTTTCATTCAATCATTTTTGTGGAAATTTTTAAAACGGTTTTATGAAAGAT
>CAKKOB020001952.1:0-16605 GCA_918844115.2 Phlebotomus perniciosus
AAAGTGGGTTAATTTGCAAATAATGGGGCAGTCACATGGCAAAAGTTTTGATGAAGAATTCTTACAGTTGATTAAATAATCATAATTCGCATTTTCCAGTAGAAAACTTGAAGATACTGAAGATTCTTTATACAAAAAAATGGCGGTTAGTCTAACAGAGTTATCAGACGAGAAAAAATAGACGTAATAACTGGGCGAAAAGTGTCTCCCTCACAACTGATTTACATTTTGGTTAGAAAGAGACAAAAAACTGAGCGATTATTGCGTCCAGAGAACACAATAATCGCTCATTATTACGTTTCTTTGTCTCTTTCTAACCAATGTAAATCAGATGAGAGGAAGACATTTTTTGGCCCAGTTATTGCGTCGATGCAATAAATTTTTGAGTTAAATATCTCGTCTGATAACTCCCTTAGATTGATAAAAATATCAGAGAACGTAGATATATTTATATCTACTTTCAATAAAAGGTTTGGTCAATGTTCAGTTTAAAACCAATGAGAAAACTCTGACTGTGAAAACAGCCCGGCTCTCCCCTATGCCTCTTTATCCTTAATATCCCCCTTTTAATTTTGCTAGTTTATCAAATAATTAATAAAAAGTAACGAAAAAATGTTATTTTATTTTTTTCTAAAGATATTTTCACTAAACAGCAGGTAAATAAAATTCCTTCTCAAAATAAAATTTATTAATAAATTCTGCGTTGTTGAAAATCTATTAGGTAATCTCATCTCCAAAAAAGCTTATCATGACTTTATCCATTTCGAGCATCGAAGAAATTGACATGAAACATTTTCTTCTCTCTATGATGATAACGCTCGCTATTGGCCCCTGGGCTGATTTCTCTTATCAGCCAAACCGAGAGCGAGAAGGGGACACTCGAGAGAGAGACTCTGAACCAATCCTCCCGAAAGTGAGTGCTCACGCGGCCGTGACGTCACGGACACTGCCGAGCGTGAGTATAAAAGATGATACGAAGAGTGGATAGGCATTAAATTGTGAGTGTTCGTCGAGCCGATCGGACCAGCCCCGTGTTGGTGGGAGAAATACTGTGAATCTTAACGTGACAGTCAGAGTTGACCAAGATGAACTCCATCGAGGTGTTTGAGGATCTGTCCAAGACGGACACCATCAAGCTGCGGAATCGTCACATAGGGTGAGTGAACTTTTTGGCGCCAACGCAGCTACGCGGCAATCAAACCGTTGCGAATGATTTGTGCAGGAAATCTTGCCAACTTTTCTACAAAGGCGCCCCCCTGAAGATTGTCCGGGGCCAAGGGCAGTACATGTTCGATGAGGAGGGTACTCGCTACTTGGACTGCATCAACAATGTTGCACACGGTAAGTGAGACGCACTTTTCTTTCTAAATTAACAATGATTGCTAACATAGAATAGAATAAACTTCCTATGACGCACGTATTATATTTGGTCCTCTTTGTGGGGGTTCCGCGACACGCAAAATCCGTTTGTCATTGACAGAGGGCAAATGGGGGGAGACAATTCGCCCACCTCGTGACACTATCAAGTCTCTCCTTCGTGATAATCCAGCCTAAAACAGACTGCGAAGAGACTTTTCGAATTGTTGCTAATTTCGATAAGCATTCGCGTTTTCCCAACTCTCTTGCTCATCTCTCTCTCTATCGTAAGGATGGGGTTGATTTATTACTTTTCCACCTTTGACGACCCGTTTGGTGACGTCATGCGCGCCACGCGTAATGAATGACTTTCATCGTGCCCAGAAACTCTTTATATTGGGCAATTTTATCAGTTCATTAATCGTAAATATTTTTTTCAGGTGATATTATTAGAGCTTTTCTTTTCAAAAATAGATCATGAATCAAGAAAGAGTTGATGGCACTCGCCAGCAATTAAACAAAAGTCTTATGCTGATAAGATTGTTAAATTTTCTGTGCCCAAAAACCAGATAACTTTCTCAAACCTATAAAATATAAGTCTTGGCAAATATTGCCAAAGAGATTTAATTTAAATAATAAATCACTCGAAATCCACAAATAAGTCACTATCGCAGTCATTCTCTCATTAAGCAAAGATGCATGTTAGAAAATGTTAAACAAAAACGTGATTTTATTAAGACATCCAAGACATTTCAAAAATAATAAACAATATCTAAATAAATAGAAAATAATTGTATAATTGCGACGGCGGAAAATTTCTGCACAATCTCTTCCTTAATCTCACAACTTATTAAATTTGATGTCAACAATAAAGTGTAGACAATGCCATGAGTCGCTGTGGTGTTTGGTGATCACTTTATCACTCTGATTACTATACTGCTGATGGTATGTCGGGGTCGAAAGGGCACGAGGGAGCCACTCAGAGGCGGCGTGCTCCCGCCACTATGCACGTGATTAACTCTTGCAACTTGTGCAACACGAAACGTGGCTCGGACTCGCGTTATCGGGCCTCTGTTTGTCCGTTGTAAATATTTAATGAAACACTGGGTGTCGTCAACACTGCCCACAGCTGAGAGAGTCGCTGGTGTGGACATCACGGATGTGTTGTGAGGGCTATTTCTGTACTTTCAGCGTCTCATCTAATTCACTCTAATCACCCAGTCTCTATTTATTGAAACAATTCTCTTATCGCTCCAATTTGATCATATTGAACAGCAACTAACACCGTGTTTCTCAACACAACACAATAATATTTATTTGATTTCGTGTTGTTGCTGATAAAGTTCAAAACTGCTTAAAAGGTGTGTCTATTAAAGCATTTGCAGAGAGAGGAAAATGATTTAGCGAAATTTGGATTTTCTTTTGTGGAGATGATTAAAATTTTCCTGTTTTTATTTGCGTCAATCCCTTTGTAGATAATGTAATAAAAAGAAATTGACTGATAAGGATTGTTTTTGTACATTTCTCTCCTAGATTTGTAGTAATAACTGACATTAACAGGAAATTTATTATTTTGCCAAACCTCATAAGTAAACGCTCTTTGAAATAAAAGCTCAACATTTTAATGCCCTTTACCCCCTGATATGAACAATTGTAACGTATAGACTTCGTAAAAGTCATTAAATGTCTTATCTAGAGATTAGCGCCGTAAAATTGATGCAGTGACCCAGGCCTAAAGTCTAACAATTTTGAGGTGATATCGCTCTGACATAGACTTATTAATACATTAGAATAGAGATTATAATGGACAGTGTTGCACTTTACCAGGAAAATGAATTCGACTAAAGATGAGACTGAATTTTTAAAATAAAAGCAGCTCAGGCAGCACATATTCTATAAATTCTTATACATTTTTCATTTGATTGCATCTCTATTCAAATATATTAATTACTCCATGGACTCTATGCATTCTGGTTTACGTTTCTCACCGGGAATTGAATTCTTGTACAACTTTTATTATTCAAAATTGCCCTAAAGGTCTTAAAACTCACAAATAGAAGAGTTTTATTCCCGAAACTTTTCCTCATAAGCATTTTAAAGTCCATTTTTTCGCGACTCTCTTCATGTGCCTTCCACGTGCTATCAGTTGCGGCGAGAGTAATTATTTGCTAGTGCCTGATAAATTGTTTGATTGTCATCTCTTTGTTGAATTACCCTATCCATAAACACTCGCTGACAGAAGCTGTGGGAATTTTCCCGCCGGTGACATCACACGTTGCCACAATTATTCAATTAATCTGCATTTTCCAGTGGGACACTGCCATCCGCGAGTTGTGGCCGCGGGTTGTCGTCAAATGGCACTCCTGGCCACCAACAATCGTTTCTTGCACGATGAGCTGGTGAAGTGTGCCCAGAGGATTGCCGAGAAGACACCTGGAGATCTATCGGTGTGCTTCTTCGTCAACTCCGGCTCTGAAGCCAATGATTTGGCCATGCGTCTGGCGCGGACGGCAACGCGCCAGCGAGACATCATCACATTGGATCAGTGAGTATATCGCATATAAAGTCTAATTTGCCCTCTTTCTCCTCCTTATCACTAATTTTTACGCGCGACCTTTCCGCGATAGCAAGCAGCTGTTTTTTTCCCTCAATTCTTCCCATTGTAAATTTCACTTGATAACAAATCGTGTTTTGCTTGTCTCGAAGATGCGCTTCCAGCAATGATAAACTCAAGTTCATAAGTCCTTGAGACATTTAGGATTTCAATTGATTTATTCTGGGGAACCTCAGCCAAAGATTCAGGAAATTTTTTTTAAACTATTTTTGAAAAAGCTAAAGTTGTTTTTTTGAAGAGAGAATTATCGACTAATGAACAGTCTTTTCCTCTTGTTCTCTCTCTCTCTCTATCATCTCCATCATCATTCTTAGAGGCTAAAAGAAGGTTTCTTGTAGCGCCTACCATGGACACTTGATATCCACCATGGAGATCTCTCCGTACAAATTCAATCAGCCAAATGGTGATCCGAAGCCAGACTACGTGCACGTGGTAAGATATCCTTACGCTTACGCAGAGACTCTCTGAACAAGTCAATTTAATCTTTTTCTTCCAAAACAGGCTCCACCGCCGGATACCTATCGCGGCCGATACACGAGCCGGAAGCACTCAGAAGATGAGCTGGCCAGACTCTATGCCGCCGAAGTGGAGGAGATCATTGCCAAAGTGAAGGCGGAAGGGCGTGGAGTGGCAGCCTTTATTGCTGAGAGCCTCCAGAGCTGCGGGGGGCAAATTATCCCGCCTGAGAAGTACCTGAACAACGTCTACAAGTAAGATCTTTGCATTATTAAGGATTGCATTAAGGATCATTAATAAGGATAATTTTGATTTTTTTTTAAAACTTGCTAAAAAATATAATTTTTTTAACAGAAAAGAAAGAAACTTCGAATTATATATTCATTTCTAATATCCATAATTAAAAGTTGCCCCCATTGAAATTCAGTAAGAGCCAAGGGGGAGTATTATGATCAAAAAGATGTGCACCATTTGCAGCACTTCCATATTATGTAGAAAAGCTCCCAAACACTCCAATTCGAAAGCTTTCTAGAGCTTTCTAAGGAAACTTTCTAGAGCTTTATAAGAAAACTTTCTGAAGATTTCTAATAAAGCTTTCAACAGCTTTCTAACAAAGGTTTCTTAAGATTTCTAATAAAGCTTTCCATGAAAGCTTTAAGGAAATATGCAAAAGCTCTCCAGGATTTCTAAATGCTTTGCTAGAACTTGATAAACTTTAAAAACTTATCCAAAAGCTTTCAAAATTTTCCCTATTTATTTTTAAATGTTATAAATTTCTACAGAGCAAAGCAATTTTTGAAAAGCTCTCACTTAATCCAGCTTACATTGTTAAGGCTTAGAAATTTTCTTTAAAAGCTCATGGAAGTTTTCAAAAACTCTTAAAAATCTATAAGGTTATGGAAGAACTTCTCAAAACTTCTGATCTTCCTTGAATGCTTTCAAAATTACTTGAGTTTTTTTAGCATTTCCATTTCACTTCCCAAAGTTCCATTTTCAAAAGAAAACTGATCTTTTAAATATTGCTCTTCTAATGCATCTAATCAAACCCTATACACCATTTGATTCTTGTTCAAATATTATTTAACTAAGAAGAATCTTGGAACCTCCTTAACTTCTCTTGGGGTTTTATTCCTTCAGAACCGTGCGTGATGCCGGTGGAGTAGTGATCGCCGATGAAGTTCAGGTGGGATTCGGACGAGTTGGGACGCATTTCTGGGCTTTTGAGCAGCAGAATGTCATTCCTGACATTGTCACGATGGCCAAGCCCATCGGAAATGGCCATCCCGTGGGAATCGTCATCACGACTCCCGCAATTGCTGAAGCTTTCGCTTCTAGTGGAATCTCCTACTTCAACACAGTGAGTCCTCATCCTCAGCCCAAAATAATTTTCAGTTTTCTAATTATATTTTATCCCTTTAGTATGGCGGCAATCCCGTTTCCTGCGCCATCGTCAATGCCGTTCTGGACGTGATTGAGGGAGAGCATCTGCAGGAGAACGCCCTCAAAGTGGGGAATCATCTGATGCAGCAATCAAAGATGCTGACGTATGACTTTGATCTGGTTGGAGATGTTCGAGGATCAGGACTCTTCCTGGGAATTGAGTTGATAAGGAACCATGAGACACTGGAACCAGCCACCGAGGAGGCCACTTTCGTGGTGAATCGCATGAAAGATCTCCATCACATTCTCGTGAGCCAGGATGGACCGAATAACAATGTGATTAAGCTGAAGCCTCCCATGGTGTTCAGCATTGAGAATGCTGATGAATTCCTTCTCGCCTTTCGCGAGTGTCTCACCACCCTTGAGGTGTTGCAACAGAAATCTCCAGAGGTTGCTGGTCAAACGACCAACACCATCATCTGCACAAAGCCTGAATCCAAGATCCTCAAATCCACAGAAGTCTTGATCAAAGGCGTTTAAAAGAGTGTATTAATTTATTATTTTTAAGTCTTAACATTTAGGACCGGCTCATAAGGATTAACTTTATCTAATTTAGCATGTTTGCATGATATATCCAAAGGGGATTCCCCTTTTTATCAACTACTGATTAAATGAATTTATAAATAAAATTATGAGAATATTAAAAGGAAGAATGCTGTTTATCAATTCGAGTTCTTTGAAAATAAAAATCACACACCGTTTCCCACAGTGTCACTTAACGGAAATTTGCGGTGACGCTGCAGGATAAAATTTGAGCTGATAATACTCCCCAATAGATCATCCAACACTTCAGTGTTCTTTCGTTTCTTTCGCTGTCCAGTCATAATCTTGTTACTTCCCATTGGACTTTTCCTTTTTGCCCAGAAAAGTCTTTTTCTTCGTGGTTCCCTGTGATTTTCTTTTCTTAGACTGGCGAGAAGTGGACGCTGTGAGGATTATCGGGATGAAAATGTAAGTGGAAAAAGAGATTTTTTGGCCAAAATGTGCCAATAATGGCGGGAAAAGCCAACCTCGTGGTGACTATAAAGCACATTATTTCTCCAAAAGTGCATTTTTTGTGGCTCTGCTAAATCCTGCTAAAGGGAAATTATTTCAAATGATAAGAGAGTGTGCCAAGTGCATTTTTGATTCATAGGATAAATTTTTAAAGCACTGAAAAGTTTTGAGAATATTTATAGGAGCAGTTTTGATATTCAAAAGAGTAGAAAATGCATTTCCTACTTTCTGAATCTTTTCTAAAAGTTTTTAAATTTTCAATTGCAATAAGATTAAATTTGATGCAGAAATTCAAATAGAAATATCTAATGCGGAATGTACAGGAGAAGATATTGGTGACTAAATAGAAGATAAGAAAGGAAGACTTTGAACCCAAGGGGGAGCTATTTCAGTTGAAAAGGTGTACACTCTTTCAGTACTTCTACATTTTATATGAAAACTTCCAAAAGCTTCCTTATTTCCAATACATTAAACTCAATATATAGATGAAAATTTTTATTATCCTTTCACTGTTATATATTTAATTTTCTACAAGAAACATTACCAAAAACTTGAAAAAGCTCTGTTAGAGCTTTCAAATATTTTAACCAAAATTACACCACAGACGAATGATCAAAAGTTTCTCATTTGAATAAAGTTTTACATATCAATTTTTAAAAGCTTTCAACTTCCTTTAAAAGGTCTTCCAAATTTTATTATTTTTTGTAGAATTTATACGGATTTTTTTAGTGTTTAACTTTACCCAATAAGTTCTACTAATTCAAACCTAAGCTCTCAAATATTTTAATCAATAAATATATATTAAAAAGAAAATTAAGTACATCGATATACTCCGACTTCATTTTAAACGTACACCACTTCTGACAGAAATATCCCCTCTTGTTTGAACCTGTTTTTGGGTGTCATAAAATTTTTCTGAGTGTATGAAAAGACATCTCTGAGGCTTATTTAATTTTACTCACAATAGAAGTTACTATTCTAGGAAATAAAGAAGACGATTATCACTGATTTTTTTTAATATCAGCATAAATAGGGCGATCGTGTGCAAAAGGAGTTTGTTCACTCAGTATTGGTTGCCATTGTTGTAAAGTTTGTTTCCAAAGCAGAAATTTAAGCACAATGACTTCATCGTTTTACACATATAATGACGTTATGATAATTTCAATTTCTGCTTTGATTGTTAATTCCTTAGCAAGAAGTATGTAACTTGGCCCATATTTCAGTAAGGGTTTAGTATTTATTTAAAAACTCTGTTCCTCAACTGTCTGTAGTAAATAAACTCTTGAATGAAATTGAAAATTTCCTAATTCCAGGAAAGCGAATCATTAAATTTTTATAAGAAATATCTTAAGATTTAAGTAAACCATTCATAAGAATAAATTAAAAATTGTGTCCAGTCTTGTTTTTTAAAGAATTCCCAAAAATTAAATAAATTTTTTTTTATATTATTCAAACTTTTTCATTGACTATACAGATCTCGAATTCAATGTGCCCTGCTGGCTTCAGCGATCCTCATCCTATGGCTGCCCAATTACGTTGTTTCTGATGATTCCAATTGCTCAAAACAGCAGTATGAGTGTGATAATGGTGAGTAAAACTGCAAATATATATATATTTTTTAAATTTCTTTAAAAAAAATTTAAAAAAAATTTTAGGTGAATGCATAAGGGCAAAGTCCCTTTGCGATGGCACTCGTGATTGCAAGGATGGCAGCGATGAGGTGGATTGCGACAGGAAGCAGTGCCTCCTGCCGTCCTGGTTCCGCTGCAACGATGGTCAGTGCATCAGTTCCTCCTACCGGTGTGATGCTCACGAGGACTGTCGTCAAGGTGAAGATGAGGACTTTTGCGATGACTTCAAGACCCACCACACGCCAGTGAACTGCACTGCAGATGAATGGCGATGCACAGACATGATGTGCATCCCGAAGGAGCTTGTGTGCAACGGTCGAGAAGATTGTTTCGACGCATCGGATGAGAAAGTTGGCTGTGAGGGCATCAGTGGTAAATGCAAGGGCTTCTTGTGCCGCAACGGACACTGCCTGGAGAGCAAAAAGTGGGAATGCGATGGCGTCAATGATTGCGGTGATGGAAGCGACGAGGAGCATTGCGAGGGAAAGTGTAGGATAGAGTACCAGAAATTCCGATGCAACGATGGAAGTGCATGTCTTCCTCTGAGCAAAGTCTGTGACAACACAACCGACTGCAAGGATGCATCAGATGAAGGGGGACTCTGCCGAAATAGTAAGTTCCCAAAGCATAATCCTTCGAATCCAAATTGAAACTATTTTTACTTTATTTTATTTAAGGTACTCTTTGTGATCAATTGAACTGCTCCCGCCGTTGCAAGATCTTCCCAAGCGGTCCGCAATGCCTCTGCCCAAGCGGTTACTCCTTCAATGTGCAGACCAACCAGTGCGATGATGTTAACGAATGCAACATCTATGGTACTTGCTCCCAAGGCTGCGTTAACACCAAAGGCTCCTACCGATGCACTTGTGTTGATGGATTCCGCCTGAGAACCGATAATCGCACCTGCGTTGTAACTACAGGTGATGCCTTGATGCTCTACACGACCCAACGTTCCATCCTTGGTTACTCACTCAAATCAAAGACTCAAACAGTTATTGCAATGAATCTGTCCCTCGTGATTGGAGTTTCATACGATGGTCGGTGGGTCTTCTGGACAGATCTTGGACTCAAGAGTGAGAGCATCATGCGTGCCAGAGAGGATGGCAGCAGACGTGAAGTGCTGCTGAGTACGGGTCTCAATTCCCCTGAAGATCTTAGCGTGGATTGGCTCACGGGCAACATTTACTTTACTGACGGTCAAATGATGCACATCTCCGTGTGCTCAAATACTGGACAATACTGTACGAAGTTGGTGGAGAACAACGTGCACAAGCCTCGAGGAATAGCGCTGCATCCCCGCATCGGAGTCATGTACTGGACGGAATGGGGTGAGAAGCCTAAGATTGGAGTAGCTGCAATGGATGGTAGTGGAGCCAGGGCTTTTGTGGACAGAGATATCTTCTGGCCAAATGGTCTCACCATTGACTGGCCCAATGGTCGAATCTACTGGGTAGATGCCAAACTGAATCGCATTGAGAGTATCAAGCTGAACGGTGAGGATCGTCGGATCATTCTGAAGGATGTCGTTCAGCATCCTTACGGAATCGCCGTGTTTGAGGACAGCATCTTTTGGTCTGACTGGAATACCAATTCCATTCAGTCTTGTAACAAGTTTACTGGCAAGGACCACAATGTTTTGGTGCACAGTAGACACATTTACGATATTCACATCTACCATCCAGCCGTCCAGCCTAATGAGAAACATCCTTGCTATGGAAACACCTGCTCCCATCTTTGTCTTCTCAGCACTAACCGGACTTTCAGTTGTGCTTGCCCGACAGGCATGATTCTCGCTACGGATAGAAAGACCTGTATCGACTCAGCCGACAAGCATTACCTCATCCTTGGAGTGGGTAACTACCTGGTCACATTGGAACATCAGGAATTCGGTAGACACACCGTAGGAGTCGGAGACGATATAAACGTAGCGATCAGTGAACTTGTCTACAACTCCCTAACAGGTATGAATCAACCATTAGTCCCTTTAATAAACCTTTTCATTGACCTTTTATTTATCCTTGCTTTCAGGAGACGTAGTGATCGCCAGTAATATTCAGAAAATAATTTACACAGTGAACTTCCGAACGAAAGAAACGAAAGAACTTATCAAGAGTGGGATTGGAAATATCAGTAGTTTAGCTTTTGGTGAGTATAGTTAGCAAAATCATTTATGAAATCCTGGTTTATCTTTGACTCCTTCCAGATCATTTGAGCAACAATCTGTACTGGACAGATGTCGAACGAGGAACCGTGGAGATCTACTCCTTTAACAGCAAACACCGGGCTATTGTCCAACACTACATGGGCAATGAGAAGCCTATGGCAGTTGCCGTTGTTCCAGAAATCGGGACGATGTTTATCGCTTTGCAGGACTTTAGTGGTCACTCACATATAGACAAGCAACTCCTTCATGGACGAGGTGCTCACACACACGCGATTGAGGAGAACATTGGCGTTGGTGGAAAGATCTCCTTCACCATTGATACGGACACTGAATCCTTGTTCTGGGCCGATGAAAGTGGAAACAGAATTGAATTCACTAACTTCGACACGGACATCAGACATACTTTCCGTGGGTATTTGCGCAACCCAGTTTCCCTGACGACCATCGGAAACAATGTGTTCTGGACGCAGGCGAAATCCGCCAAGGTTTATTGGGCAGAGAAGAATAATGTGGAAGTTATTCGAAGAATGCCTCTAGAAAAGCCCACTTTTGGGCTTTTCCCCGAAAGAATTCCACTCGCTAAGGCAGCTGCTATTATCAAGACGTCCGATCATGTTTGTCTTAAAGGAAATGGCGGATGCTCTCACATATGCGTGTCCATGGGAAGATCATCAAGTGGTTGTGTTTGTCCTCCGGGGATGGTCTTTAAAGATTTCCACAACACGACATGCATCGAAAATGTGGACTGCGAGTTCCGATGCAGAAGCGGTGAATGCATAACTTCTTCACGAGTTTGCAACGGACATGTTGACTGTGCTGACCAGTCGGATGAGACGAAGTGCAAGGAAAGGGATTTCCGAAAGAAGGGCGTCAAGTGTTCATACGATGAATTCCGTTGCTCAGACGGAAGTCAATGTATCTCCCAAGAAAATCGCTGTGATCTCAATCGTGACTGCTCAGACGGATCTGATGAAGTTGATTGCAGCCATTATGAACACAAGACCAAGTGCCATCGCCTCCAACATGCTTGTCCCAGCGGCATATGCATTGATGTTACGGCTCTTTGCGACGGAATGAGAGACTGCCCTGATGGATCCGATGAAGCTAACTGCACTGAGCCAGAGAAGACAGATCTTTGTGTCGCTTCCAAAGGAGCCTTCAAGTGTACATCCGGGCAATGCATCGACGTTAGTTGGGAATGCGATGGCTTCGTCGATTGTAACGATGGATCTGATGAGCACAGTCGTTGTCGGACTGATGAGATGAAATGTGAAAATGGCTTCCAGCAATGTGCTTCAGGGCATTGCATTGACTCGAGACTCTTCTGCGATGGACATAATGATTGTGAGGACTCCTCTGATGAGAGGGACTGTAATATTCCAAGCCTGGATACTTCGAAGGTGAGAAAGTTTTTATTGAATGCTCGCTTTAATGGTTTTTGGTTAGTCGTAGCTAGACTGATTGCTGACCAATTTCAGGATTAATTTTTGTGAAATCTCCTTTCTTTGATTTTCAGACCGAGTGCGGGAAAGGAGTGGACCCAACGCAAATCTTCCAGTGTGTTTCGGATCCCAACATCTGCCTCAATTTGACCTCACGGTGCGACGGTTTCTCAGACTGTCCACGTGGGGAGGATGAGTTTGGCTGTTCCATGTGCAACGCTCATGAGTTTGAATGTGGCAATCGACGTTGTATCCGGCTCGAGTGGGTATGCGACAAGGAGGACGACTGTGGCGACAAGAGCGATGAAGTTAACTGCTCCAGCAAGGCAATTATGCATCATTCAGGCACATCCAAGCTCCTCTGCCGTGACGACATGTTCCGTTGTCGTGATAACGCCTGCATTGAGTGGCATGCCGTGTGCGATGGGAAACCAGACTGTTCTAACGGAGAAGATGAATCGGATTCCTGCAAAACTGCTTGTGAGAAGCATCCGTGCAATCACAAGTGTACAGCCTCACCCAGTGGTCCTGTTTGCTCCTGTCGCGTTGGCTACTCACTGGCGGGAAATAAAAAAGATTGCATGGATGTGGACGAATGCAAGGAGTACAATCCATGTGCTCAAAAGTGCTTTAACATCGACGGATCCTTCCGATGCGCTTGCAATCCTGGCTTCCTTTTGCGCTCCGATAAGACAACTTGCAAAGCAACAGGAACTAGTAAATATATGCTTTTCACGTCCTACAATCAGATCCGCAAGCTCACACCTTATCCATCACGAATGAGCATTGAATGGTCGGTGAACACTACGAAAATCACCGGAATGGATGTTAATGTGGCCAAGGATAGTCTATACATTTCCTTGAGCGATGCTTCGGCGCTTTTCCAGATCAATCTCAAAAACCACTCAGTGAAATACGTCCAGGAGGTTGGAGCGCCAGATCGCGTGGCTGTGGATTGGGTAACAGATAATGTGTACTTTATCGATAATCAAGGATTCCCATCGGTTAAGGTTTGCCACCTGGTTGACAAAGCTTGCGCTCGAGTGATCAAGTTCAAGCCAAAGGATCATCTTAAGGACATCGTGGTGGATGCTGTAAACCGAGTGATGTTCTTAGCAGTAACTCATACGGCGCTCTTCGGCATTCCGGACTCTGTGGTGTATCGGGCGAATCTGGATGGGAGTCACTTGGAGAAAATTGTCCAGGATGCAGTACAAGTATCCGCCTTGGCGGTGGATACGAACAAGCAGTTACTCTACTATGCTGATTTTGTCGCCAATAGTGTTCGATCTTGTGCTTACGATGGAACAGATGTGAAGACTTTGGTCAGGAACAATCCAGCTGTGTCACAACCCATTGCTCTCGCCTTCTTCGAGGATCATCTCTATGTGACCAATCTGGGTAGAACCACTGTGGCTCAGTGTCGCGTCTTCGGGGATAAACACTGCAAACTTGTGAATGTGAATGTCTTCAATGCCGAAGAGATTGTAATTGTCCAGGAATCGCGCCAGAGGAATGCCTCAAATGTCTGCGCAGAACATCAGTGTTCTCATATTTGTGTCCAAGCAGATCTCGGAGCCAAGTGTCTCTGTCATGGAGGATCTCAAGTCAAGCCAAGTACTCTCTTTCACCGCTGAAGAGCCCCTTACGTTTAAACTTATTGATCCTCTCCATTCTTTATTTCAGGTGAAACCTGTAATGGCGTCGACAGTGAAGACGCTCAATTCATGATGGGTAATTTCGTGGATGCACCTGACGATGCTAAAGATGGCTCATCAAATGTCTCAGCACGAGTCACACTTATTGTCATCACAGTATTGGGACTCATCTTGATTGTATCATTCATCGCCTACAAGAAGCGATATCAACTGAGGAATCTCGACATCAGGTACTCTCTCAAGTCTTGGTGGGATTTATGGTAGAAATTTATCATGTCTCCTCTCCCCCTTTCTCCCTCCATAGCATGTACTTCCAAAACTCATCAAGTACCGCCAATAGTGGGGCCCCCGTGGTAAAAATGTGCGGTGCACCAACAGTTGTGTCCACAGACACTCACAATGAAATAACACTGGAAGTTGGCGATAAGGTATGAACGATGTGATCCTCGTGCTTGTGAATGAATCACAGAGACTCTCAATGGGTAAAATATGCCATCCTGTGACTAACATATAAAAGTTTTATGATTGCAGAGACACTTTCATGGTATGACATCGACTGCATTTGACGATTCATCCTCATTCGACGAGATTGACGATAACCCAAAAGCCAAACTAATCAATTGATTTTCAATACTCTCGGGATATATCAAGAGTACTGAATAATCATCATTATTGTACATCCATCTCACTCTCATTATAATGTATATTCGCAGTATTCCCCCCTTCCCCCAAATTTCCCACTAATGTTCTTTTTATATGTTACCACCATTCATATGGGTCATACATAAAAGTAACCACAAGTTATGTTAAGAAAAAATCCTTTATAAATTGGGCAAGATTATTGTTGTATGTAAATTTGTTATATCCATCAATATACAGTTTAGTTGAATAATAAATTCAATAACAAACATTCAACGTTACAAGTTTTATCTAAGTATACATTTTCCAATGATTAAAAATTCCCAAGCTTTCCCAGAGATCCCATTCTGGTTCGTTTTCTCAATCTCAATTGCGTCTTTCTTGGATTTTTCCGCTCTGATTCCTCACTAAGACGTAATCCTAAGGAGAATAAATAGTTCTGAAAGTAAAATCCAGGATATGATGTCACATTGCTGGGGCTTCCATGCGGTGGAGGAGATGAGCATAAATAATGGTCTGGCGATGGGAAACAAGCAAGGAAACAAGTGAAGATCATTAGAAGATTATCCTAGTCTGTGGTGCATGGAAACAATTAAAAATCCGTGAGTTTGCCACCACGAGTGAGATGCTGCTGTGCAGCAAAGTGGGGGAGAAAATTGATGAGGACCCCACAGAGACATTACAATTCCACTGAGAATATGGGATTCAGCTTATTCTCCGGATGCTGCATCGGTGGAGAATGGGCAGTGAGACCACAGAGATTCTGCCATGTCCTTTTCGTGGCACAGATGCTCACACAATTCCCGCCAAGTCCAAGCCATCGCCATCATCATCGCCATCCATCTCACGACTTACTCTCATTTATTAATTCACAATATCGTTTTGTTTCAGCCACCGTGCATGTCGCGCTTTCAATTCTCTTCTGCACTCCTGGCTTAATTAATTAATTAACTCCGTGACAGATAATTATTTGCATAAATTGTACAGACGCACACTTTGCACACACACCATCCGTTCAGCAAAAAATTCGCCCATGCATAAGAATTTTCAGCGCAATATGATATCTAGTTTGGACACCGCGGGTGAAAAATTCGCGGAAGGGGTGAATAAATTTTCAGACTATGGGGTTTTGTTGCTTCTCATTGTGAATTTCAATGGATCCATTAATTCATTATTTTGTCCTCCGGTGTGTGAGCGATGAAAAGATTGGCTCTTAATTGTCACCAGTGATGATAAATTACGCGTCACCTACTATTAGGACATTTTCTTGTAATTTATCATTTCTACACTCGGAGAAATGGCGGTGCAGAGATTAGAATACGGAGAAGATTCTAAAATGAGCGCAAAAACGTTCATGTACTTGAAAATTAAGAGATCTCACATACTTAGGCGGCTGTAATAGAAATAAGAACAAGTCCTTTCTTTAAATAATCTCTTGGATGAGTTTTATTAAAGTAATCAGGAAAGAGTTTCTGAAAGATGATCTATACTTAAATACAGCCAAAAAGAAACATGAAAACTTTATTAAATGAGCCATAGGGGAGATATTATGGACTGAAGTGGTGTACACTTGAATGGAAGTGTGCGAGAGCTTTTGGAAGTGGAATGAAAATGCTAAGTCAAGTAATTATGAAAGTTTTTAATTAAAACAATCTTTTTTGAAGAGCTTTTGAAATCTTTCAAGAACTTTAAAGGAAATTTCAATGTCAACTTGATTACCTGAAAGCTTTTTAAAATTACTGTAAAGCTCTGTAGAAATTTATGAGTATTTAAAAAAATAGAAAATTTATAAAGCTTTTGGATAGGTGTTTTAACGCTTTTGAAAATTCTGGGAAGCTTTTGCTTTTGCATTCGAAAGCTCTTCAGAGCTTTCGAATTGGAGCTTTGTAGAGCTTTTACACAAAGAATGGAATTGTTGGAATTGGTGTACGTCTTTTTGATCATAATATCTCCCCCTTGAAATGAACTTTAGAAATAGGAATAATGATATTTAATAATCTAATGAAGGGGGGGACTGGGCAGCGAAATCACATAAGCTAAATTTTTTGCATACACCAAAATGCATTAGAATTCGACATATACCTATTGGTTTTTTTTATGAACTACCTGGATATATGTACATATGCTTAATAAAATTGTATGACTGATGCCTGGAAAAGCCATGATTTATCCAGATACGTTTTATGAAAATGATAGTTTGTTCGCATCT
>CAKKOB020001953.1:0-16600 GCA_918844115.2 Phlebotomus perniciosus
CTTTACTCACGAAATAATCGATAATCATCCCCAATGAACTTCCCCTTTGTCTCCGGGATGCCCCAACCACCTGTTGACATCCCTCCCCAGCGCCGGACACTTGTTGCCGCCCAATTCCACGTGCCATTCATTGACGACTCTGAGGCAATTTGCCAGAGTGGGGCGTATCGATTTTTCCGGGAGACTTCCCCTGGCTGGAGTTTGCGCCCTGGGCGCCCTGGTAAAAGTATCCATTTTCCAAGATGTCGTCCGTGAGTGGAGTGGTAGGAAAATTTCGCGATTCCTTGTGAGCTTCTCGAGTGAAAAAGGTGTTCAAAGTAGCTTTAAAATTAATCGGAAAGAGACTTGAATGTGTCGGTGAATTTGAATAAATTGGAATTTAGGGAAAAATTCAGTGAGAAATATTGGTAGAGTGAGAACATTTGGCAAGGCAGGTTGTAACACATTGAGGCGTAGTTCTTCCCGTTAAAAAGGTCATTTAGACCAAAAATTTTCACCCAGGGAGACATTAGAGGACACTTTGAGGTGACGTGAGGCATTAGAGCGTTTCTGAAGGGTCGCGAGTCGCGAAAATTCCCTCTCAATACGTAACAGTATGGTTGAGTGTCAAGGAGGGGCTCTGAATTAGTCATCAGTGGCGAGGAAAAAAGCGAAGATGGAGGAACTCTTCTTGAACCTCGTGAAGGAGGCAACGGGCACGAAGTTGGCGTACCTCAAACAGGCGGCACAGTGTGCTCATGGTAAATTAAAGATGCGATATAGATGGCCATCAGGGCGGCCCCACCATATGGCAGGGTTAAAAAATCAATATCCTCGTCTTGTTTGCAGATAAACTCTATCGCCAGCATGGCATCCATCGAGATCCGTCTTATGATTTGCGGTCGGTGTGTTTGGCACCACTTCAAATGGCGCTCGAAACGCGACGCCCTAAATTCGTCACTCTCGCCCTAAATGGAATGCATGTGAGTAATATAGAGGAGAGATAGTCAAGAGGGTGGCTCTTCCCATATTGCCTCGTTTCGGTGCTTTTGATATTAACCCAGATTTCACGGGAGGGTGATGATTTTCCAAAAATGAACAGCTAAATAACATCGTTTTCGGCCCCAATTTATCATATACCCACATATATTGATTTTATTTCACGTTTAGGTTTTATTGCCCTCCGTGAGGAAGAGTCTCAAGATCGTCTGAAGGTCGATTTTTCTGTTTATTTGCGCTAATCATTGCGTGAAGTCCGCTTGTCCATTTTCTTGTTGGTTTTACGGGCCACAAGAGAGTAAAGAAAATGAGCATTTCCCTCCAATTTAGTTGTTTTCGAAGGGCTTCGCATGGGAGGAGAAAAATACTCGTGTATTTGCTTTAATTAATCCAATATGTTGGAGTAAAAGGTAATATCTTGCGAACCATATGGTGAAAATAATTCTTGATTTTCTATTATGAAAAAAGAATTGATTAAAGCTTTACAAAATTGTATAAAATTCTGAAAAGGAACCTTTTCAAAAGTTTTAGAAGCTCTTCTATATAAAAGCGCTAAATGAAAATTGTTTAAAAATTCGTAAGTTCTACATTTTTTTTATGAGTCTTATAAAATTTTATAAATCCTGAAAGCTTTAAGGAGAACTTGAGATTTTTTTTATAAAAGCTCTAGAAAACTTTTCAAATATTAACACGTTTTCTTGAAATTCTGTTAACTTTAGGTAAAAAAAACCCGTAAAAACATTCCAAAAAGATCAAAATAAACTACATAAGCACTCAAACTGATATAAAAGCTGCTAAAGACTTTCAATAACGCAATACTGAAGCTTTTAAAATGCTTTCCAAAGTTTCTGATCTTGGAAAAGAAAAAAAAACGATTATTATGAAAATTTTCTAAAGCTTTATAGAAGAATTTTAAAAAATTAAAGATTTTAAAAATATATAATAGTTAAATCTGGATAATTTCTAAAGTTTGGCATTAGTTTGAAGCTTTTTAGATGAAAGCACAAAGCTTTTTGATGAAAGCCAAATGCTTTTGGTTGAAAGCTTAAAGCTTTTTAATAAAAGCTCTAAGCTTTTCAAAATTCTGTTGATTTTTTTTTCAGAAACTTAAAAAGTTTTGAAAATTTTCAAGCTTTTAGCAATTCTAGTGCTTTCGAATGCCTTTTAAAGCTGTTGCTACATTTTATTTAAAGCTTTTTTGGATTTCTGATGAATTTTTGAGAGCTTTTACTGTTGTCATTGGAGCTAATGAAATTGTCGAAGTCCTGAAAGTCTTCTATACATCTTTTTCACCATAAAATCTCCTCCTTGGATATTTGCTTATTTTCTAACTCTTTGAAAACTTGAAAATCCCCAAAAAGTTTCTCGACAAGTTTAAAATTAGTTCTTTTTGCAAAAGAGAACATCTCGAATAACTTGAATTCATAAATTTTGATCGCAAAAGTTAGTTTTTCCCAGACTTTGACCTAATCGATTTATTTAGCAATTGTATATAAGGATTTGGGAGATTTCCTGGAATCAATTTGATTGTACAATTTTCCATAAAACCGGAGCAATTTTCTACTTGAGTAAAGTAGGTGAAAATCCTCAGCCAAGAAATCCCATTAAAATGTCCCTATACTTTCAACTTGTACTTTGAGATTTGCCATAACCATTGTGAATTAATAATTTCCCCACAAGCAGTTTTACCCATTCAATTACAACCGGAAAACGCAGCGAAATTAGCCCAGAGAGAGGGAAAATGGGATAATTATTAGACTTGGCCCTGGAAATTTGTTCTACATTTCCTCCCTTGTGTTTCGTGTGTTTCAATCCTAATTGTTCTCTCTTCCCTCTCTGCATCCTCCTCTCCCCAGAGGGTGATTCGAGATGAACGCTTCTACATTGGATTGGAGCCAGAGGATGATTCTCTGTGGTTGCCAGCACAACTCTTGCGAGCCACTGCAAATGTGACGACATCACAGTCAAATGAGGACACTCTGGTGCATGTCCTCCGTCTCTTTCTGGCCATGGCATGCTCTCCCACGTGCACCCTGAACGGGCGTCTTCTGATTGAGATTCTCTGTCGTTGCGGTGAGAATTGGGAGAATGGCACGAGAGCCGTGAGGGCGGCCTCCCTGGCGGCGGCGAGTCAGTGCTTGAGGACTTTCTCGGCATTTCTCAAGGATGAGACGGAAGAGATTATGAGAACGGCTCCTGGGGCTCTCGTGACGGCCAGTCAAGCGGCGGCGGTTTACAATGAGGTGATTCCCGTGATGCAGTGGCTCTGCAGTCGTCTGGTGGAGCCTCGGGTGAGTGGAAGTCCCAAGAGGACAGAGTCCAGTGGAACTCTCTTCCTCACGGAGTGCATCCTCACGCTGACAATATCCCTGCCGCGAGATGTCCAGTCCAATCCGCACTTCACGGCGTTTCTCTGGCAGAAATTTTGTCCAACCCTTGCGGCCTCGCTGGGATCTCCGGGACGGGTGAATCTGGACAAGAAATTCACCTACAGGGATGCTCTGCATATTATTGAGAGTGAAACTAGGGGATTCTTCACTGGACCTGGACTTGATGGGCCACAAGCGAGATGCGTCTATCTCACGGCGATTCAACTGTTGAGAATTGCCGGAACACAGGGATCTCTAAGGCCGATGCTGGAGGCTCTATTCCATCGAATGCTGCTTCTGCCGGCGCCTCAGAATCGAACAGAGCCACTCAGATGTGTCAGGGAGATCTTCAAGTTACCCGAGCGTCTGGTGGATCTAGCAGTGATTCTCTTTCCCGACAAGACTCAAGGGCAGAGCTGCAGTGACGATATGGCTCTGTTTAGATTGTGAGTATTCAGATTTTTTTTAGCAAAGAATTCATAAATGATTTCCAAAAGGAAAAGTTTTAATTTGAGATTTAACAAATGAACAATCTCATTGAATAACTTCCCAGTAATAGGGGGAAAAGTTGAGAGAGAGAAAGGAAAAAGTCAGGATACAAGTGTTCAAAACTGGTTAAAGTTACCACGATATAACAGTTGGAAAAGTTTTTAGCTATAAAAGTTTAACTATTTGGCTTTCATGTTTCAGGAAATGAAAATGTGTTCAAACAAATTAAGAGCATTTTTGCTGGTATTTCACTGCAGTTTCATTTTTTAAAAGAAAGATTTTGAGACTTTCACTTAATATCTTTCTAAATTAATTGTTATCCTTGCTTATCCTCTGCGTTTTTTCTTCTTCCTCAGAATAATTGACGCCATGGAGGAATGTGCTAATGCCGCCCAAAGTGGAGGATCTTCAGAAGCCGCCCTTCAATCGAGCGTAGAATGCGTTGTGGCTCTCCTTGGGAGTCTTCAAGTTCTCAGCTCTAGCGATGTGAATGACTCAATCCTGTCCAATCAAGCGATGGAGACCATCAATTCGCGCTACAGTCATCTCACTGAAGTGGATTATACTGGTCCTCTGACTTACCAGTCAATGGCTAGACTTCCGGCGCCCTATCGTGATGCTGTGGCTGTTCTCCGGCAGAATGGTTTCGAGACATCTTCAGCTTCCGATAGTGATGCGGAGAATGTCGAAGCGGATGTGACATCCAACAACTCTGGGGACACTGAAGGACCTGAAGAGGAGGCACCAACGTCCGGAGATGAAGTTTCTGGGGATTCAGGCTGGCCGTATTCGTATCTGGAAGCGCCGATGCCGGTGAGAAGTGATGGAGACATTGATAGACGACATGCGAGGGAGTTTGCCAAGCAACTGACGAATGATCTGGTGCCGAAACTTCTGCTTCTGAGGAGTTCTGTGGAAGTTGATGAGGCAATGCAGGAATTCGCGAGTTCCATTTGTCAGCAGAATAGCTACAACTTCTCAGACTTTGATTACAATCTAACAGTGATCAATGCTGATGGGATCTACTTGTCCACTTACTCAGCTCTCTTGCTGAGTCTTCAGCTCACCAGGGCTGGACACTATGACAATCCGGATGGGAATATGATGATCCCACTGTCGGAGCAGCAATTTGTGACTTCGGTGCAGAATGCCGGAGTGCTGGTATATTTGTCTTCAGCGTGGCTCTGTGAGCTCTATCAGTGCATTCTGGTGACAAATCCTCTGGTGAGTCTGAAGACTACCGACACTGATCAGTTCTACTGTGCTCTCGTGGATATGCTATGCGATGCTGGCGGTTGGGGCGCTACGCAAATGCTCTCGGACTGGCAGCGTCTGCAGACAGTGGCGAAACTCCAGCCGGAGTTGAGCGAGCGTCAGATGGCGTCCAAGAAGCTCGCCAGGCGCCTCCTCACCTGCTGCTGGGACTCAATGGTGGCGGTTCTCACGGCTGGTCTGGGGGATATTGAGGAGTTCAAGAAGAATCGCCTGGTGGCGCTGTCCAAGAAGACTCTGCGGACAAGGCGGAAGCAAAGAAATGACGGAGAGACGCTCTATGCTACGAGTCTCGAGGGACTCCATGCAGCTGCCACATTGAGTAATTCACTGAATCTGCAGCATCTCTCAGGGAAGATTCTTAATCTGATTGCGGCGAATGTTTGTCAATCGCACGGACCAAGGATTCCCGCCAATCAGGCTCTCTCGATGGATGTTATTCTGTCAGGAGGATTAGAGCTGGGCTCTTTTAGTGCTGACTGTTGGCTTCCTGTCTTCTCTGTCTGTAGGCATGTGGCTCAGATGGAGCATGAGCTGTTCAGCCTCCAGAATTCAGCGAGTAATCTCAATCCCAGCGCCGTGACGGCCAAGGACGGCGAGAATGCGGATAATCGGGGAGTGAATGCAGGAACTGGAGCGGATAAATTGAATTTGAGCGCGTGTCCCATTGATGATGATGAGACATGCGTGGATGTTTATAGCTTCCTCCAGGCGCCTCTGCAGAACTCCAATACGAGTGTCTCTAGCGTCTTAAAGGCCTATGCGGGCAATGAACCTGCTCTGCTGACTCAAGCGGACACAGCGAAGGTGCTCTGCGCTCTCTCCCATCAGGCGGACAATCTGTTCAGCGATGCTGCTGAGAGACTGAGTCTACCGGCACTTTGTCAGTTCCTGCGGAGTCTCTGCAAAGCCTCACGAGAGCAGCTGTACAGGAACTCGAGCGGGAAGAGCGGCAGGAAGTCTTGGTGGCCATCGAGAAGCAACTGGAAGCCATCTCCGGACTCTTATCCGCTCTCCTTGCTGCTCCATCGAGTGGGGGATGTGACGCTGAGGGTGTTCAGAGGGCCACGACCTCTGCTGCACATCTTGAAGGTTTGGGCTATAACGGGACCTCATCTGATGGATGCGGCCTGTCACAAGGATAGAACAATCTCCAAGAGAGCCATTGAGTACATTCATGATGTTATAACGGCTCTGCTGGTTGAGCAATCCGAGTTGCCGCACTTCCACTTCAACGAGGCTCTGCTGAAGCCTTTTGAGAATCTCCTGAGCATGGAGACGTGTGACATTGACGTCCAGGATCAGATTGTGGCGTGTCTGTATGAGATTGTGGAGGCGCATCGGACAGAAATCCGTTCCGGATGGCGACCACTCTTTGGCACATTGAGAAATGCTCGCAATCGTCCACTTCATCTGTCCAACGTGACGGACATCTTCCGGGTGTTTCTGGACAGTGACAATATGTTGGTATTCGCCAATGCTGGTCTCGACTGCATCCTCTGTCTCCTGTCGTATCTGGAGATCTCAGGAACGGCGGCATCTGAGGATGATATAATTCGTCCGACAGACTTCTTGCATGAAACATTAAAGTTTCTCGAGCGTTGCTCCTCAATACTAGCCTTCATGTATACAATGCCCAAATGTCCGAATCTCCACTCCACGTATAAGATCAAAGGGATCAGCTATACCCACGTGATTGACGCCAACATCCCGAATTCCATGGAGAACTTCACGTACTTCGGCAATGATTATTTGCAGAACAACAATGAGAAGCATATGATCTCGTACAGATCGTTGCATATCGACAAGGAGTCAGTGGTGAAGATTGATGAGCTGGACAAGGCGAGCGGTGTGCTCAAAGTGTGGTTCCTCCTGCTCGATGGCCTCACAAACTCCCTAATTGTTTGCCCCACGTCGCATCAGTCGCCCATTTTGCAGTGCATCTTCAAGCTGTTTAAGCTCCTCCTCGTTAGTCCAGGCATCGACTTCGGATTCTATTGCATCAATCATCTGCTGATACCCATGATTCAAGACTGGCTTAGATACGTTAACAAGACACAGCGCAGTTGGCAGCCTATTGAGAAAAATTTCAAGCATTGCTGCGGAATGGCGACGGATCTCATTGTGGAGTTCATTGAGAAGAGCCAAAGGAAGTGTCCAGCCCCGACAGTTCATAGCAAAGTCACCAACATTCAGCGTCCAGTGGACAATCTCAGGTACGGCCAGTTGAGGAAGAATGAGTGTTCGTCGAGTAGCGACGATACTACGTCTTCGGAATCTCCCACGAAGATTTCAGCTCCAGCCACGTTGGCGCTGAAGCAGCTGCTGCTGGTGTTGATCGAGTGCACAGCACAGGTGCAAGAGTCCATAGCGAGAGTGGGGGTTTCCTGCCTGAAACACGTCATCCTGTCGACTGGCCACATCTTCAGTGAAGAACAGTGGATGATCGCATGTTCAGCCATTCATAGAGCCTGCACGGTGACGATTGCACCTCTTCGTCAGCTTGGATTCGCCTTCAATGAGAAGTCCAACAGCTTCTACGGAGATTGCGCCACTGTTAAGGTAAGGAAAAGCCTAGATTTTTAGAAAAAAAATAAGGAAAAATATCCTTTTTTCGAGGTCGGATAACTTGAAGAAAACTTATGAATCATATTTGATACAAAAACCACTGAACGGTATGGGCTTCCAAAATTAAAGCATCTAAATTCTCATTAAAAGACTTCAGAAAGCTTTTTGTGCTTTTAAGACACCTGTGAGAATAAGAGTCCCTACATTCCCAAAATTAAGCGAAAGTTTTGTTCGGTCGGCCGGATAGCTGTAATACAACGACTGATAGCGAGATAACCGTAAGAGATATCGACATGTGATTTTCGGCAAATATCCCACATTTCGATAAGATACAAGAGAATTGTGATGAAAGATAAAAGCCAAATGCTACAAGTCTTCTGAACATAGATATAATTCATATGACTACCGCTAGTGGCGTTAAAGTTACTTTTTTCTTAATTTTCAAAGTCAAATATCTCGAAAACGAAACAACGCATTTTTATTAAATTTCAGTATGTTGTAGCTGGGTTCAAGACTTTTTCAAGGATACTTAACTTTGGTCCCTAGCTGTGCTCTGACCCTAGCTATTAGGGTCCAAACTTTGAATTTTGAAGCCATCATAATCTCTGTTCTATGAGTCCGATTTTGATCATTGGATACTCGTTGGAAAGGTCTTTCAAAATGCTACAACTCTTCCTGAACAACTAAATTTCATTCTTTTACAATCTTAAGATGTTTATTTTTTCCTTTTGTAGGTGGCTGCTCGGAAGGACAGCACAATTGACGAGCTGCAGCGGATTTATGCTCTGGCTCAGCAAGTCTTTCTCATGGACAATCAGCGGGAGTTGCTCGTGTCGAAGCCCAATCACGATGGGAAGCACATCATTGATGACCGCAGCTACTCCTTCCTCCTCTACCCTCTGCCGAATGGCTATGGCCACAATATCGACAATTTTGTCATTCGCATTCCCTATAGGAACCTCGTGATTGGTCTCCTGGCCAATCAGATGCTGCTGCAACTTGTGGCGAATCTGCTGCTCAGCAAGTTGAAATGCGTTCCCCCGGAAGTACATGGATGCATCTTCGAAGGGTATCCGGCGAATGTTAAGGGGGAATACGATCTGGGATTTAGATCGCGGGAGATGTTGCTGCGCTGCATTAAGCAGTACATTACGAGTGCTTTTGAGTTTGATTCGCGTCCGGGACTGAAGTTTCTCATGCAGAAGGTCAGCAATATTGACTTTGCTGCTAATCTGTATAAGCAGATGATCTCCTCGTGGATGGTGTACTTTATTTCGCTGGTGGATTCTTATCTGGCGGACATTGAGGTTTACAATTTGACCACTGAGGATCTTTTATATATTTTGGAGTCGTGTTCACGCGTGAATACGACAACGGTGAAGAAGAAGGAGAACTTCGTGAGGTATCTCTTCTGTCTGCAGGACGCGTGGAATCTCATCTGTGAGCAATATCTCAATCAGACGAATTTGCAAGCGGTGAGGGCGGGAAAGGAGGAGTTGAGGGAGTATGAGGAGGATCCGGTGGATTTGAGTGGTGCTGAGAAGATCGATGAGGAGGCTGAGAAGGAGATCACCAGCAATAATCCCTTCCATGACAACTACAGGGAAGATTCTGAGGCTGAGGAGACGCGAGAGCGTCGTCTGTCGGTGAATTCGGAGAAGATGAGGGAGGAGAGCGCCGGAGGGAGTTCTCCTGGGTCAGCGGGAAGTCGTCAGTTGCCGCCTAAGAGGATGAATCCTTTTGATATAAATCGCTCTCCGTCGACGGATGGGGGCTCCATGAGTTTCTCCAGTGAATCCATCAATCAGGCCGTGTCGCCGGAAATTGAACAACAGCGCGCTTCCAGCATCCTGAGGGATTCGGTGTATAAGCGCGCCGCAATCACGCAACTCGTGATAGCTTCGATGGAGTTGCTGAAGTCGCTGCCGGAGGAGTCATCGGAGAGGTTGAAGGTGCTCCTCACGCCCACCATTCGGGAGGCTTTTCGACTGGTGAAGGCGCAAGGGAGGGATGTGAAGGTGGAACAGGTGTAATTGCTCAATGAATGTGTGCCGAGTGGGTATGTCATAAGTTATCTTCAAACCATTTCTCTAACATCCTCTCTTCAACTTTATCCTTGCCAAGTAATAGCTTCTTCAATTCTCACCTCCTCCCCCCGCCCCCAACTTTTCCAACGTCAAAAGCGGGCGGAGAGAAAGTTTTATTGTTTGGAATATCGTGTTGAGCTTCTTTGCCTTCTTCCCCCCTGTTATTATTTTAACACCTCTTCCGCTTCTCTCATACATTTTGCTCTGCTGTATCTCTCATTTAATCACGTTTTGCCATTTTCGTAGTGAATAAATTTCCAACAATATGTGTTTACCCAGAATATGAGTACCTCCTCTATAACAATCTCTCTAACATATTGTATCGTATACAAAACATATAGCAAAGAAAAAAAAAGATATATTTATTTGTGAAATAACCAACAGTTATTCTTGTGTGCAGCAGCCAAATATGAGAATTTTATTGCAAAAATATATTTGTGCAGAAATAACAACAGTTTTTAACTCTAACCATCATTCGCTATGGTTCATCTCTGACAACCTATTCTTCAATTTTGATTAATTATGATTGAGAGGTGTTTGTGAGGAATTCTCTCAGTTTTCCTGCAATTCTTAGAAAATATAGAAGTTTTAATGCTGAATCGTCAATCATCCACCTTCACTGCTTGTTTTTCAAATACAAGAGTGTTTTATTGGAAAAAGAAACACGACTGCGAGGTTCAAAGGTCTTCTCGGTAGTTTCAGGGAATAAAAGGGAGCGTAATTAAATTCTTGGATGAAATAAGAATTTTATGGACAGAAATTTTAATTAAATTTTCATCCAGCACTTTGAATAAAAAGTTAATGGAATATTTTTATTCAAATTATATAGCGCAAATTAAAGTTTAAGTTTTCTCAGTTTCGCATTCATCTGGACTGAGTAATTATGTCTCATCGTCTCATTCAAATGGACAGAAATATTTCCAGGGAGATTTAATTGCTATCTAGACTAGAGATTAATCTAAATTTCTTCTCAAAATTTAATTTTTTGTGGCCAAAAGTCTGGTAAGTAAAATACAGTTCATAACAGTTTGAAATTTTAGGTTCTTCCAAATTTTTTGAGCTTTTTCTGAGGCTTCCGATAGATAATTTACCATGGAAAATCAAAGGAATTGTATAAGTTTCAAGGAGCTTCTATAAGCTTCTTGAAGCTTCTTGAATTTTGTGCAAAATATAGAGAAAAATATCAAAAAATATTAATAAAAAATTAATTAGGTAAAATCAAAAGGATAATAAAACATTTTTGATTCTCATTATCACTAACGATTAATCTTAACATCCGTAAGACATAAAATTTATTTAAATTCTAATGCGCAAAAAATCGCGCTGCATTACCCGCCTTTCCCCTATTCAAAGTAGTTATCTTAATATTCCTTTGTTTACGTAATCAGACTGCTTCAATGAAAAAATCTTGGTCATAAAACATTTTGCAATACATTTCTGGGTATAAATGTTTTATTACTTAATCATTATGGAACACCTTAACTATAATATATAGTTAACAATATTATTTATTACAAAAAATTGAAAAAATAACCCCGCCCATTGCTGATATCATTGCCACTGAATTAATTCGATAATTTTCAACCAAAATTCACAAATTCAAATTTGATAAAGCTCACGTTCTGTTTAGTGGAAGGGCTGTTCATAATTCATAGTAAATTATGACTTTACAAATTAAATTTTAATCTCCGGGTTCAATTTGAAAATTTATGGCGTCCCTCATTTAACTCGCCACCACTTTCCATTAACCACAAATTTGGAGCAGAATGACTTGCTGGGGACTGCAATTTCGCTCTCAATTAAATTTTAACCATCAAAGAATAATGATAATAAATGTACGGTCATATTTGCGATGGCAGACATTATTTTCAAAATTGATTGAAGTGCTCCCCCGCGCTGCTTATCTATCACAAGTGAAATTGGAGAATCATTCGCGAGAACGGGGGAATAAAATGTTCAATCACTTAGAGTTCTTTTACTTTCCCCTGGTGATGATTGTTCAAATGTTTCCTCGTAATTTTTGGTCATTTTCTCTTTTGCCGGAGGTAAAATCTCTTCTCGCTGAGTTGACGGAAGAATTTTCACGAGAATCTGTCTCGTATTTATAGAATGAGAGTTTGAGTGATTTGAGTATATAAATACAATGTTTTCGCCGTATTTATAGGCCATTGAATGTAATTTCGGCTTTTTGCTGTTCATGAAGAATACCGCTTTTGGGGGTAAAGAATTTATCGTGTGTCGAAGCAATTCAGCGCGGAAAACATTTGCCATTATATCCTTTGCGAGCAATAAATGTTGAATAGGAATGGATTAAAATTCAACATGATTTCCTTCGATAACTAATGGCAAAACCTTTCTGAGCCGCATTTAAATTGTTTAATTGGCGGTTCGCACCGGGTAGGACCGACCCGTGTCAGCAAATGTGAGGTAATGTCTTTAATATCGCTAATTTATTTAAGCGACTGTGCTGCGTGAGCAAAGTGGATAATTTAATATGGAAATTAGGGAATAAATTTATTGTGTATTTTCGGGGTGCCACGGACATCCCCTTCTTCGTTCATGCATTCATTTAAAATTGCTGCCCGTCCGCTTGCGGAAGTTATCTCATGGGCGCTCGAATGTGAACACTTGCAAGTCCACGGAAGATCAAGGATATCTCACTTGGAAAAAGTGTACAAATTCTAGGGAGAAAAAATATAAGCTTTCATTATAAAGAAGTCATTATAACTTATAATAGAAAGGGTACATTTTATTACCTAATCAATTTAAAACAGTCCAAACCAATCAAAACGATTTAAATATTTTTTGATGATTTAAAACTGATGCAAAAACGTTTTTAATCTATTTTAAATCTGGCCAAACCATTTGAAAATCGACCCGAAATCATTTTAAAAAACTTAAAACAAAAACAAGAAAAAAAGAAAAGCAAGAAAAAGTGTACGTTCTTATTACAGTGAGTTACCCTTGTGGGAGATTCACAGAGTGATAAATTCACCCCTAATCAATGCTTGGGATCTATATGGTTGGATTGGATTTTCTCGACAATTAATAGTGGTTTCAAGCACATCGACTCAATCAAACTCTCTCAGCATGACTTATGAAAGTGACTTTCCCGAAAAGCCACAAGACTTCCCGCCTGGATTCTCTCGCTATTATTTCACCTTAGACATAAATTTGCATTTAGCCCAATTTCCTCAATGTTCTGAAGCTCTATTTTAGCCACAGTCTTTGTTCCATGAATGTGACTGTGAAATGAGCAATAAATCGCGAGCAAACATAAAAATTTATGACGAAAGCGTCTTAGCCATTTTCTTCACTGGTTTACTTTTATTTTTATCGTTTCCTTGCATTTCTTGCAATCTCCTTAAAGTTTGGATCATAAAAGTAAGAATGTTGGTTTATTGAGGAAGTAACGGATATAAGAGTTATCATGGGTCTTCAATCAGAATTGCTTCAACAGGGAATTGATTTGTAGAAATCGAGAAAATGAGATGATTTCCCTTTAGGTTCGGGAATGTCCAAATCGATCAAATAGTAATCAGGGAAATTAAAACCGTGAAAACACTATAAAAATGCTTTAATGATTTATTTACAAAGACAAGAAAAATAAACAAAGTTATATGGATCTTTTATTCGCATTGGACCAGGCCTAACCGTCTGATTCTTTATCTGCGTAATTCTTTCTTATCTATGTACATATATGTAGGGTTTCCAGTCATCCACCGATTATTTACCCGCACGTGCCGCACGTTCTTCCAATGACCTTATAAAAATGCTCAATCTTAACCGCTCTTAAGTCAGTCGAGAAACGCCTTTTAAAGTGATCGTGTAAAATGAATTTCAACGCTCCGCTTTACTTAAAAGGGAACATAACTTAGTCCATACGAAAATTCTTCTTGATGAATTCGAAAAGTGGATAAACTGGCGAGAAGATGGAAAAGATTCTTTCTTGGATATTGGAAGTGGACCTGGAAATACAGTTAAGGAAGTAATTTATCCTCTCCTTCCTGAGAACTTCTCCCGGCTCGTCCCATCGGATATATCGGAGTCTATGGTTGATCTGCAGAGGAAGGAGTTTCAGAGAATCGATCGTGTGTCTTGTGAAGTCCTGGATATTGGAAAGAAGATTGACGAGGAAACATGTCAGAGATTAGGAATTTTTGATCACATCTCCTCATTCTTCTGTCTCATGTGGTGTGATCAGCAAATAGCAATGGATAATGTGTACAAGTTATTGAAACCCGGAGGTGATTGTTTCCTTGTTATCGTGGTGGATGGACCAGTCCCTGAAGCTCTATACTCGGTTGTCGATAAGCCAAGATGGAAGGAGTATTTTATCGGATGGAAGGATTTCTGTAAATATCCTTACAGAAACATGGAAGATCCTAAAGGTATGGGATTGGAATTCATGAGAAAGGCTGGATTTGTGGATACAAAAGCCGAATTGAGGAGTAAAGGCATAGAGTTCAGTTGCAAGGAGGAAATGGAGAACTTTCTCAGATCAATTCCCAATAAATTCTCTAAGGAAGTATCTCAGGATGAAGAGGAGGAAATTTTCCAGGAACGTCTTCAGTGTTTTAATAAATTCCAATTGGGACAACATGATAAGACGGGAAAGATTTACAAACCGGACACTAGTTTGATTTTGTATGGAAAGAAGGAAAAGTGAAATATAAAATTGAACATCAGCTATTTTTTTTCTTACCAGGACTAAAGTACGTCTTTATTGGCGCTACGCGCCTTGCCCTGTAGGACTATTACGAGATTCACGTCTGGATTCTTATTAGTCTTGCTATAATGTACCAAATTTCCTAAAGATCTTCAGAAATTTTCCGGAGCTCCGGTTCTAGGCCTTCGCTAAGATACAAGTTATATTTTGTCATAAATTAAATTTGAAGTTTATTCAAAAGTTTAAATTCTCAAGACTCAAAGATTTGGAAGACATTAAACCGAATTTCCATAAAATAACAAAGAAGTTAAATTTTTTGGGTGATCTCTAGGCATTGTGCACGTGTACACTCTTTAAATATGAATTTTCTTTCTTATCACGGTTTAGACTGCGTAATTCTCCTGATAAAAGTTGTTTTTGGTATATATAGTCAAAATTAGAGCAAAATTGAAATTTGAGATAAAGCGCCTATAAAACATTTTGCTTGTCTTTATGATTTAATGCGCGACAGAGTCAACATTTCTCACACGAATCTGTATGTTTTCGCAGAATTAGCGAAATATCGATCGCATAGAACATCCCTTGATTGGCACGTTGCTTCTGCCTTTTCAATTCCTCTCAGTATTTTGCGTGAAAGTACAGCCTGCCTTCGCCGGTACTCAGGGCCATTATTCATGTTGTCCGTGATTTAACACAAATCAGCCACTCGTATCAGTCGAGAGCGGCTTATCTTGTGAGCTTTACGTAAAAAATGCATGCGATGTACGGACGTGTTGGAAGCCGTGCCGATGCAGTGACCAGCAGTCGCTCACGGGTGCTGCTCGACGGTTCTTCGCTCGAGCCGGGGGCATGCGCCCAAGAGGCGGGAGCGAGAGCGTGCGCCGGCGATGAACGTGGCGATATCGCGGGGCTCAGTGGCGACAGTTGCGTGGAGACATTCGTTGGAAGTGGTCGGTGTTTCTCGTTGTGTGGACTATCTGTATTCCCTTACAAAAAAAAACATAATCCCTGTTTCTCATCTCTCTGTGCCGCCGCTCGAGGACGCTCTTCCACCTCTATCTTAGCCGCTTTTGGGGACTTTTCGGTGGCAGTGAAATTATGATGATAAAGAATGGACGCCGCATGAAAGTGTAATGAATGCGGGAGTGTATCGATTTGCAAGAGTAAAATCCGCCACGATGTCCCACAAGAGGGATTCTCTGCCGGAACACATAGGAGAATTATGTGCTGTGAATACTGGGGTGCAAAATCGACCCTCCGTAGCTTCCCTTTGACTTGCTGAGGGTGAACAAAAAAAATTTCAACGGCTCCTCTCCCCCGCATTTTGTGTTTCTCTATATTGTGCTAAAATCGTGAGTGGATTTTTCGAGAAGACCTACACTTGAGGAATTCTCTATAGTTTCTTTTTCGAACACCCTGCCACCAAGAGAAGTCAGCGTAACGCCATAAAATTCCACCCCATCGACACAGGGGGTGGAGATTCTTCCCTCGTCGTTGCAAGCAATTGCATCAGAAAAGTTGGAAGAAAGTGGCGAAATCACGTCTTCGAGAGATCTTGTATTGATTCACTAAAGTATCTCCCTCATCCAAGGGTGAATCTCTGCCATCATCAAGACGATATAGAGACTACCAGAGAGACGGCAAAAACAGAGGTAATAACCCACAAAAGACTATTGAGAAAAATTCAATGAAAATGTGAAACATATGGAATAATTTCTATGGTAATGAGCCCTCCAACGCGTGTCAATCGTGTTTACTTGCACAACCCCCTGGGTAGGATCAGCCCCCAATCCTGAGAAGGAAATAAGGAAATAACGAATTTTCTTTGTGCCATTTTCGTGGCTGGGTCGGATGGCATAAAAAAGACAGAAAGACGGAAAACAATAGAGAGCAAAAAACACCACCAGAATATTTCAATCGTGAACTGTTTAATAAGCAGTTGGTAGTCAAAAATCAATAATCACTTGACTCTCTTCTTCAACCTTCTCACACCTTTAACCATGCGGGTGGAAAAACCACACAGGGGATGGGAAAATACAGACGATGGTAAAAAAACGGCCAATTGGATTCCTGAAATCACTTCTCAACCACTTTTGGGTCTCTCTAAATATTTAACTTTCGGCTCAAATCATTAGCATTGGACGCAATCAATTTTTATTACTCACACT
>CAKKOB020001955.1:0-16598 GCA_918844115.2 Phlebotomus perniciosus
AGAGAAGCTTTGGAGAGCTTTCAAGAGAAGTTTAAAAATTCTTCAAAAAGAAATTTGAAAGAGCTTAAAAGAGAAGCTTTAGAGCTTTCAAGGGAAGCTTAAAAATTCTTTTAAGAGAAATTTAACACTTAAATCACTCTACTCAAAAAGAGAGGGATGAAAGTATAGGCAAAATAATGAGAAATGTTCGAAAAGATCGTTAAAATGTCTTTAAAGCTTTTTGAATGTTTAAAAACTAATTTAATTTATTAGCACTTCCACTTCTAAAGACGCTCGTGAACTTCCATTCAAGTGTAAACCACTTCTTACCTTAATATCTCCCCCTTGATTTGACTGCACATTGAAATGGATCTATATTTTGTTATTTAAAAAAAACTTACAGAACTTATTGTGTTCATTATAACTTAAATTTAAAATTGTCAATAACATGATTATTTTGCAGAATTTTGGCCAAATAATTGACACATCTATTTAAATTTCTCTCTTCTGCAATGTCCAATATAATTAACCGTTAGATTACACAGTTTGATAGTTATTATTATTATTTGTTTTCCATATAAATTGCTGTGACAACACTTTGGATGGGGAATTTGGGGCCATTTTATTAAATTTGCATTCACACAGTGAGAAAAAAATCACCGCAGAAAGTCTGGTGGATATTTGTATGAGAAAATGTGGTCTTAGGAAAATAGAATAACTTTAGCAATAAAGTTATTTTCAGCTCTCGAGTGTCTTTTATAATAAAATAATATCCAATGTTAAGGGGGAGATATTATGATCAGAAGTGGTGTGAATATGAATAGAAGTGTCGGAGTGTGTTAGGGAATATAATAGGAACAATTTTTTAAAGCTTTTAAAGCTTAATTGATCTTTAAAAGTTTTTGTAGAGCTTCCGGGAAATTTTTACTAAAAGTTCCTTTTTCAAATTTAACATTATGTTTTTTATGAAGTCTTGTACACCCTTTTGACCAACATCTCCCCCTTGCCTGTCATGCTTTCATTTTTTTGAGGATGCTGTTGGGATAGCAAACGAAATCCCAACAGAGAGAGAGGATTCAGAACTACAAAGGGAACTCAAGTAGTAAATGTTTCTATACTGTAACATATCACGTGTCCCACATTTTCATTCTTTTATTATAATATAAATGGATTTGATTTGGGGGCTGGATCCGTAGGTGTATTATCCACTTGCAATGAAAATTCCACGCACGTCTAGGGATGATTGCAGCCCCAACTACGGGGTGTTTTCAACAATCCATACGGATAGAAATGTCTGAATTGACTCACCAAAAACTTGTACATTTCCAACAAGTTAGTCAGTCACTGTATTATTCCCACTATACACTTCCCTTATTATCCACCCCTTTTTTTCTGGGGCGCACCTACACGCTCCATGTTTGGGGCTATGGCATGAATAGAGCGACACGTTTCGGTCGCCCCATCGGATGAGTTCTTCGCACAATATGTGAGGCTTTTCATCGGAAATTTGTTCATCATGACCGGAAGCCCCTTTCTCGTATCAATTTCAGGTGAGAATTTCTCCCCAGGTAAATTTCATTCGGGTCCCGGAAAGAGACTTTCTCGATCACGTCATGGGGATGCTAATGAAGATGAGAGCAAAGGGAGACGTAGAACTTCATTTGGAGGCAGATTTCTCCCACACCCCCAACATACATATACCTTTCCCTTAAGCTGATGGCAAGGTATAGTATGGAGTTTGGGAAATGCGAATCTTGTTTTGTCACACTGAAAGCTTTTTCATCGGCAAGAAGATTATGAGAAAGTAATAATGTAAATGAATTTATGATCCCTTTTTCTTATACGCGTCTCCCGGAAATCCCCAATTTTTCATGTTGACGAGCACGTGTCAAGCTCATTCTCAGTGAAAGCTTTCTTGAGCCCTCCCCCTCCCTGGTTGACTATATATCTCCTATATTCCATGTGTGGAAAGAAAGTTGCTTATTTCTAATCTGTTTACATTGTGCAGTATCATTTTCATTCACTCAATCCCTACGCGTAAATTGATCCCCATTCATCAAGATATAATCGAATATAACGCTCAATGAATTCAGATGGATCTCACTCGAGGGCGAATGATAAAAGGACGCACCATCACTAGAATGGACAATTAATTCTCATGGGATGAAAGGACTTCTATGAGTGAAATTTTCTCACAAATTAAACAGGACACGTTCGACAGAAACCCCAATTATTGTTCGGAATTCGCAGAGCTGCGTGTGAATATTTTCAACTCTATTGTTCCATCAAGGCTGGAGAAAGGCGAATTCGATATGGACAGCGAAGTGATTAAATTCCTCGCAATACACTTTGATGCAAGTCTTCACTAATTTGAATGTATACTTCAAATCAATTTCATTCAAAGCACTTCATCATTGAATGCCTTTGGGCGAAGAATCTACACTGCAGAGAAATGAATGCAAATTCGATTCAACGGAAAACGAACTCTGAAATATTGTTTTCTATTCTAAAAAGAGGAGAGAAATCTGATACTAAAATTATGAAATTTTAACCTAAAAGTATTTATCATTCCATTTTGTTAAATTGCATTAGCATTACAATAGATGATAATTAAAAAGCATCAATTGCTGTTGATTGCTCAATGCGGAAAGTCAATGATATAATTACAATCCCAAATTAAACAGATTTTGTATGAAATTTTAATTTAATTCATTTGGTGGAAGTGAAAAATCCAATGAAGGAAAATATTTGGGGTATTTTTTGTACGCGTTTAGTGGCAAGGGAGGAGTACTGTGGAATCCAAATCAATTTTCTTTTGTTGATTCAGTCCAAATTGATGATCAAATAGAGAGGAATTTGGTGATTTTTTTCCTGGTTTACTTTACAGCCTCCACAAATACATTGTGTATGGATACTGGGCCTCTGTTGCATCCATTCCCTGTTCGTGATTTTGTTTCCTCAATGGGTCAAAGTATTGGACGCTTTGTATACCTTTTAGCCACCCACATAATGAACAACCACCGGAGAATTGAACATGTGCTAAAGGAACAGTGAGGGGGGAATCGGAGGAGAAATATAAGGGAAATTGGCCCGGAGGGAAATTTGCTCTGGAACTCTCTCGGACTCGGATATCATATTCCATTTGTTTTTCTTATTGGTACAACTCTGCATCTGATAGATAAATTCGAAAGCTCTATATACAAAGCGGAAATCACATGTTGATTTGGGATGCAGACAGCTTTATAATTTGCTCAGTGCTTTATTCCTCCTGAGGCTAAACATGCCTGAGTTGCATATCAATTGATCTTGAATAAGATATTCAACGAAAATTGAATTACAATTCCCAAAATTTTATATTTCTCATGTCCTTTTGCCCGTAAAATCAGACTCTGTCTCTATAGAGGATTTCCCACAGTGAGCAACATTTTCATGCAGCATTACCGCCACGTGGGCTCTGGAAAATTAATTGTCGGCGAATTTACATAGGTCGGGGATTATGCAGTTAAACTCAGGCCCGTATATGGTGACCAAATAAATTTCCAGTGGAGAGCTTTTTACGCTCTGCAAAAGCTTCATCCAATTGTTACAAATTTCAAGCACCGGATGGAGGATTTACTTATATACCCAATGGAAATTCTCCAGTTTCAAACTCCTGGCCATTTTCGGCACGTGGAGCTGCATGATCCAAAGAAATGATCCTATTTTTTAAAAGGAAATTCGCTTCCTTCGGGATAGAGAATCATACTTTTGATTTGTATTCCTTTTTTCTGCAGTAATTATTTTGCATTGAAGAATAAACACTCTGCAGAAAACTTCTTAAGAGCTCCTCACACGCTTTTTCCACTTTTGCTCCCTTCGCAAAGTCAATGCCAAAGAGCTCTCTCTCACCAGAAAACTGGAGATTTTGCAGTGTTTAAGAAGTAATTATTTGAATTCTCACCACTTGTTCTTAGAAAAATTTTATTACTCGTCCGTGCTCGTGAAATGGATCACCACTTGGACCTCACAGCTGAATTAAATCCTCGAGAGTTTGTTCATGAAACTTTCTTGAGACGGAGAGAGATTATCAAATGCGAATATTCGCTTTACCGAGTATTTACTCAGACCATGAATGGAATATAATTTCCCCAGGAATGGGTGAGAAAATCAAGTGAAGAAGGAAAGTTGTGTAATTTGGGTAATTTGGCAGATCTTCCGCTTGGAGAGCTTTAATTGTTCCTGAACACGCTGATAGAGGTGGAAAGCTCTCACATCCATCAATCAACTCTTTCTCCCCGGCATGACAAAATCCAAAATCATAAAGTTCCCCAACTATTTTTCCATTATAACTTTTGCCAGCACAATCCTTGAGATTAGATTCCAGAAATTGCATTCTATTCTCCATTATTCGGGATCGATGAGAACGTGAACAATTCATATAAAGCGTAGCATAAAAGCTTTCAATGACAACCATTTGGCGTGTTATACTCATTAAATGCTTCGCTATTACAGCACGACTTTGTGCATGGGACAATTTCGCCCGAGAGATGGTAAAATGCAGCAAAATATGCGGAATTGCAAGCGAGTATTTGACCTGCCAAAAGCTCTATGGATTCACCGGAGCAACATAAAGAATTCTAATCGAAATTTCAGCATAAAATCCAGCACAAGTCTCTCACTGTGAGATGTATAAATTACATAGGATGACTGGTACTCGTAGTTCTTAGGAATTAGGATAGCACTTTATATTCTTTGATGGTGTAAGTGTTTAATAACCCAGATTTAAGCATTTTGTTTTCTAATTCAGTTCAAGAATTTAATATTAGGTGCTCTTCGCATATAATCCCGTAGAATGAAACTCTCTCACTTGACATTTACAAGAGCTTTTGATGAAGGAAGCTTTTTCATCATCCATGGCTCGTGTATGGATAAATTAAAAATTCAATTCTCAAATGGTCATCTCACTTGGCTATTTTCCAACCTGTCGGGGTATGAGGTGTGATGTCCAGAGTGGAGAGAGTAATTAAAAAAAAGCCACATGGACTCTTCATACAGCCAACGTTATTTCTATCGATTCATGTATCGAATGGAGTAGAATTAAATTACTTGTACTTACTCAAACGAATTTTCATTCTATGCATACATATATCAAGGAGAGAGAGAGGAGTGATGTGTTAGAGTGACGAGCAGAATGCTTTGTCATAAATAAGCAATAGGGAGACATTTCAGTTTGAAATATTGTAATATTCACTGAATAATTGAATTGTTTGAGTAAATCATGAAAATTGAATACACACAGTGGAAATGATTAAAGAGTGGTTTTATGTGAATAATTATTACACACAGTGGTGCTTGTGCAAAGGCCCAAAACACCATTCCAGCACTTCCTCGATTATAAATTATTTTGCATTATACACCAGAGACTCTGTCACAATGTTACCTCATATTTGCTGACGATGGTTACCCAGAGTAAAACTTGCGCTCTCGCATCACCATTTTCTGATTTGCATACGTGAGAGGGAATAGGAAATTCAAATACACCTTTCCACAGGTTTCATCCTTCTTTTTTTTCCTCTCTGTGGTATTTTCCCGCCAAATAGACTGTATGCTCGAGTTTAAACATCCTACGTGTCGCAGCATAGTATAAGTTGCTGCATATGAAGGTCTAACCGCGTCAGATGCCAGAAAAGACCTCTCCGCATCAATTGCCTCAGTTGAGAATGGTTTGAGAGAAAGAGGCTTTTTATCCACTCTTCAGGCAACACCCTTCGAACACCCTTCAACCTCTATAAATATTAAATTTAATAATTCCACAAGAGCTATTCTTTTCGGTGCCATGTCACTAAATATTACCATTTGTGTCGCACACCTTTTGCAACCCATCCTCCACTTCAAGTGGAGGAAAACAAGAACTTTATAGAAGCTTTTCTTCTGCGAAATATAAGGGCGTAATTTTATACACATGAGGAGGAAATTGTATTTGTTTTTAAAGCTACACGTGGTTTTCTCTTTTTTGCCATGTTTGTTCATTAATATAGCTTCAACTTATTGATTTCATTAATTTTGCTTGAAATTCTGTGGCAATTATTGTTGAAATATCAATTACTCTGAAGTGCTATATAATTGGAAAATGCTAAAGTAGGGGTAATTGAGAAAAAGTAGGGTGAAGTCTTGCCTAATGGAACTCAAAGCAGTTTTTTTTACGATCCATATCAAATTCAGATAAAACTCTGATTATAAAATACATAAAATATATTCTTTAATTTATTACCTTTTGAAATATATAATCATTTTTTTCATTCATAATTTGTGTGCCTTCATTAAAAATTTTCAGAAGACAAAACTAAAGCCAAACGAGAAGTTAATGATGATTTATTCATTTTTAGATGATTCTTTCAAAATAAGCATTTAAAATAATAGGCATAAAGCCATAATAAAGCTAAAAATTTTAAAATTTAAAATTTTATTAAGCGCCAACATTCTGTAATCTATAAGACAAGATTCTACCAAAAATTATAAGACCAATAACAATTTTCAGTTATGCAAATTGACAGAAATCTATAATAACTTTGGTTTATATAGTGCTTTTTCAGTTTTAACCTTGGTTTTTACTCATTCGAACCAATTTTGTTAATATAGATCTTTGAAAACCATCGAGGAAGAAATTGTAATTAATTTTTGGGAATAAACAATGATGAGAAAAAGTCTCATGAGATATTTCAATATTGCCTCTGAATGTCATGGCTCCAGGGAGATGACCCGTGGTTAAATACTAGAATATTTGTCGTAAAAAATGCAAAAATTCTTGCTGATAAAAATATAATCATAACTTTGAAATATTTATGAAAATAACCACCAACTGATTTTCACCAGAATTCTTTGGTGCCGGAAAAAACACCATACCGAAAGATTGTCTATTTACTGGCTTGTCGTCTTGAAATTTCCTTTGTGTCCTCATTTTTCCAGTTTCCTCCGCCCACTTTCATATAAAGCCAGCTCCCTGCGGAGAATGGCATAAAAAGGGCAAAATCTGGGGAATTTATTGAAAGTTTCTGCACAAGCATATCCTCTGGAATTGAAAAGGAAGCCTGGACGAAGATGTCATTACCACAAATTTTAATTTTGAAATTTTTCCCACCCATCTCGCGGGTGCTTCGGGTTGTAATACTTGCTATCTTAATCTGCATGATGAGGCAAGTGAATACTTTATTGTGCTTCCCGAGCGGATTTAATTAAATTATTCGCAGTGTTAAGAGAAGGACTTGAGGGATGTTTATGGTATAAACAAGTGTCACATTGGAGATTTTGCTGTCGACGCGGGCAACATAAGAAATCTTGAATAGTATAAATATTTTGAAAGGAAATAAAGATATATTACTGCAGAACACGTTATTCTGGGTATTTTATGTCCCCTTCTTATACTACCATCTGATACACTGAGACTGTTTTCATTAGAAAAGAAGATCGTAAGAGAGACTTTTTGGTGTGAAATTGGTCGCTTTTTTTGAAGTTTATTTTATACACTCTTGGCCCGTTTCATCATGGTGTCTGTCTGCCAAAAAAAAACTTTTTTGTTTTCTCACTAACTCTCCTCCGTCGAGGGGTTATGAAAATTCCTCAAGCGTTGCGACGCCAAAAGGACGCAAAGAGTGTGAAAATTCTCGACAGCAATAGGGCAAGGGAAAATCCGCACTCCTCGTATCAGTTTATCAATTTAACACTGAAGAATTTAATTAACACCATCAAGAAAATATTTTATATGCTTATAAGTGTTGGCTTGGGTAGAAAATACAAGATGGTGTGATGTTTTAAATTGGGTTCAGACTAATTGGCGCAAATTAAATTTTATGCTTCCCAATTAATTCAAGTTTGATTCGATAGAGAAGACATTTTCAATTTTCAACATTTTCCATCGCTTATGCCATCAGCCACCGCACAACACATCGATCCTCCCCGCCACATTGGCATCCCTTTTTCACCCAAGCCCCCCCAATGGAAAATTTACCCAACGACATTGATAAATTATCCGGGAATTCAGCTCAGAGGCAAATAATTTTATAATTACACATATATAACATTTTATATGCCTTTGTGCGAAGAGATGAGAGGAAGACGTTGATAGATAGAATTTTGATATTGTTTAGAGACTGAAATTCCATCAAATGGATGCTTAACTTGAATTCCAAACTCAGAATTTTCTGCTAAGCCATAGCAAGGCGAAAATATAAATAAATATGTTTAATAAAGCTGTAGATTTATCTTTGCATGTATAAAGTTTAATGGCGAAAATATGTTAAAAGTTTTCTTTCAATACCAAACTCATCACTAAAAGTTTCGCACAATGCTTCGTGAATTAGTCCATATAAAATTCCATCCCTTATTTGCCGACTAACAAAAACATACAGATACACTTTCTAGTTGAAGATCTGTGTCAACTGACTGAGAGACACTTTTGGTGTTTTCGCCCGGGTTTTATCTCTTATGCCTACATAATCCCCCGAAAATTCATATTGATTTCAATATTTCTGGAATCATGTGCCGAAACCACAATAAATATTGTTAGCCTCACTTCACGAAAGTCCTCGAGAGGTGTTTTGAGAGTTTTCTTCTCCAACAACTTTTATTGATAGTCAAATTATTCCATTTTCTTCCAGCAAACTTTCACGCCTTGAGAAGTCTTTTGAGAGCTTTTCGGAGAAACTTCAACACTTATGCTGTTAACTTTTGTTTATACCCAATAGCTTATAGCCGAGAAAAGTATTTCAAGAATGCATATACGTGATAGGATTATTGCCTTCATATTGCACAAAGAAGCATCTCATAAAATTTGAAATTATTAATATAATACATATATTAATATGTAACTTTCTACTCGCTCGACTGTCTTAATTCTCATAAATTTTATCTGAAGAGGCTATTTATTTTTAGGTTTTATCAAATAAAAATTTCACTTCATTTCCAACCTCTATAACCATCTGATGATCTCATGCAAGAATTCAGAATTAGGTCCCCGTTAAAAAATCGATGCTCCTTATCCTTTACCATCTCATGAGAATTTATCCTTTTCCGTTGTGCGCCCCGAAAGTGTGTGTATAAATAATTTGAAGACGTTGTCTTCCACAAAATCTCTTATCCATGCAAATTTATTCGTGTCTGTGACGCTTGTCGCCAAAATTTGTATTGTTTCCCATTTGTGGAGGAGGCTGGCATTTGGGAGGAATAGAAGAAAAAAAGATTGTACACTGAATTATTTCTTGCAATTCACACAAACTCTCTCTCTCTTTCTACCATCACTTCCCCAGTAAATGCGGATATGTAAGCACACCCATGTGTATTATGCTGAATAAATATGCTCCCCAAATATGAGATGTTGTGACTCGTACAGCGAGGAGTTCTGAATATATGTGCATATTTCACAATTTTGTAGACTTCCACCGAACAGGCAATATTCAATATTCTACGATTTTGGGCAATTTTCACGAGAGGCAGATGGCTTCACAGGCCCATATATCTCAACGAGTCCCCCCCAAGTGGGTGGATATAAATCCCTCCCCCAAAAAAGATTCCCATCGTTGCTTTTTGTGCGAATCTTCAAAATTGTGTCACATTCACCTGACTGATTTCCCTCCAAATTCCCTGATAATCCACTTTTGGTCTCCACAATTAAGTTTATCGCATCTCAAAAGCCTCCCCCATCCCCCCATTTAAATTTTTTCCACCCCCACCTTGGCACCCTTGGCATCCTTTTTCTGCCGAAAAAAAAATATCTGTATACATAGCATGGGCCAGAAAATGAAGAATGAGACGAGAGAGAATCAGAGAAAATCCCATGGGAAAAATTAACATAATCCTGGAAGCAATTTCTTTTATTAATAGAGTCTTTTCCGTCTTTTCCGCGGCAATGGATGGAGAGAGAAAAGAAGTCGTTTAAAATTGATTGAGATGAATTTTATATGCGGAAATGCTACTCTCACGTGAAATGATCAATTTTCCAAAACATGAGATTTTGCCTCATGAGAAGCAATTTCAAATATTGACTCAATTTCTCCTCTTTCATTCTCAAAATTCACTTCTGTGCGTTAGCTTCCACGAAACAACCATCGTTTTTCAATCAAAAACCTCCGCATCCCCTCAACTTTTACCCTTTTCCGTTCGCAGGAGGGAGAGCCTATCAAAATTATATTTTTTATTGTATTCCCTCTTGTCCGATAGGGACTTAAAGACTCCTCCTTGATACTTGGAAAACATCGAAAATTAGGCATGTTTTCATAAAGTATATACCTATAATCTGAAAATAAATTTAACTCTATATCGCATTCACCGATTTAATGAAATATATCGATTCTATCTCCAGGGGATGATTTGGAATTTTCTCAAGCGGAAAGAATGTTTCAGCAAGTTCTTTAATTTTACTCCCCGGTGTATTCACATTTTGTCTGTCTTCCGCTTCCACGGAGAAACTCCTGAATTGGAGTATCTCATATTGGGAGAAATTTCATTAATTTCTCACAGGCTTCCTCTCTGATAAAGAAAATTTTTACTCACCCCTTTATTTTAATTTTTTTCCTTTAAAATGCTTTTAAGCTTTTAGTTTTGAAATATCGTGACTGATGAACTAATTGTATAATTTAATTGTTAATTAATCTTCTTCAATTCTATATCTAATAAAATTTATGAACTTGTTCCATTTGTTTGCCAGATAAAGGTAAAATTTCTATACCACTTCACATGTTTAATTTTATTATTATTATTTTATTATTAATTTCTGTCATTTTATCATCACGTAAATTAAATTTAAATCCACTCCATTAGGTGTTACACCTGAAAATCAACAAATTGACTTCACATAACCGTTTTAAGCGAGTAAAATACAAAATTTAAGTAAAAATTTTAAAGTATTATAAAGTCATAGGAGCATCAATCTTGTGGATTAGGTATGGGTTCATCTACTTTTAAATTTAGGGGGGTAAGTTGAAGCACTTCATTGAATTCTTTATGTGAAGATTTTCACCTCTTAAGTGTTTAAAAAAAAACTCAAGTTTTAAAAATCAACCAAAAGTCTTCCCTCCATGACGTTCTGATGGCAAAAAGAAGTCTTTGGAATAAAAATAAACAATGAAGATGGTAGATCTCGAAGAAAAATGCTTGATTGAAAGACAGCTTTGTGTGTTATTTCCAACATCCTCCTATGGTTCTCCCCTTCGTCATACCAAAACAAATACACAAGAATGAAATATTTGGTATATTTTCTCATCACTCTTATGTACAAATCAGCTCCAAGAGGGATGAAAAAGAGAAAAAAAATGTGAAACAAGAAAAAGTGCTATGAAGAACTTTCATGCTCTACTATGGCAAGTGCGAAAATCCTTCTCTGTGATTTCCACTCTCTGAAAAGTTGACGATTGTCAAGTTTCTGTACATTCCGCATGGCTTGAGATGAAATTTTGGTTCCTCATTTGCTTCAACTGTGACTTTTTTGCGCCCTATCAATGCCTTTTCGTTGCTCAACTTTCATCCTGCGATGCCTAACTTTTCAAGCATGAATCCTCATGACTTTTGCCGCAGAGACTCACTGACATAAATACAAAAAAAATCTCCACTTCTGAAGATGCGAATCGTTTTGCACGGCAAAAGTTAAGGACTGTATTGATTTCGTGTCTGTAATCCTGGAGGAGTTTATTGCATAAAAGGCGTCTTTGGTGGCGTGTAAAATTAAATTAGTACTCAGTGGGGGCGCCTGGTAGGGAATTTAAGGAATTTTTGGGATTCTCCTAATCCTCGGGGTGGGTAGAAAAAAAAGCGTGCGCCGGATGGGATTTGCCAAACCTATGCCTGGACAGATTGTTCCATTGAATAGTTCTCAGCGTGACAGCTGACCCAAAAGCTAATCTCCTGACCACAAGTTAAGGCATATACATATGAGAAGGAGAAAATTTCCATGTTTCACTATACGTGGGCTTGCATATCTTAGACGATAAATCAAAATGCTATTTGACCATTTTATATGCCCTTTTGCCCAAGAAAGTAAAAAAAAGATACAGAAAATCCTCCTCCCAAACGCCCGCCCATCGTCTCAGAGATTCCCTAATGTATGGCTCCCCATACCTCGTTGTAATCATTAAGCACTCCCCAACCCGTATAACATCTTCTCTGGAAGTAAGACTAGCACTGGGGGAAGATCACTAACTCTTTCAGTGACGCTCTGACAGGATGAAAGTGATCCAGTTATCTGTTTGATGAGAAGTGGATGAATTTCACTTGATCCATCCATCAAGATGCTTTTAGCGTAATTCAATAGCTTTATGCACAAGGAGTACCATTTACTATATTATATTTCATGTTGCAATTCATGAAAATGTATAAAGAGTTATATTTTGATAGTAATGCTTTCAGGAGTAACTTTAAAGTTCATCAACCTGAATAGTATAATAAATTATTCCATTAGCCGTTCTCCCCGGAGTGAAACTGAGTCACTGTTTCTTGATTTCGAAGCATCAGGCATGGAGCTTTAGCAATACTCTCTCCATCTAAGGTTGTATATGTGCTTAATCAGGAAGCACACAGTTGAACGAGAAAAAGTTCTCTCGACTTTTTACCCCAAACACGGAGTTCTTCACCCCCTTTTTGCGCACTCTGACTTGCCTTTTTTTCCCTTCACCACTCATGGGAGCCTCATTTAAACCATCCAATCGTGTATCCACCTCCCCAAAGAGTAGCCCAGATAATGGAAGCAGTCAGCGAGAGTGGGAATTTGAATTTTTATTACATGATCTCCTTCTGGAAATTGAAGATTTACTAAAGCCATTCTCATTTGGCAGAAGAATCAATTTGGTAAGGGAATTCTCTGTGTCACATTCACCCTCTTTGATTTCCAACTCAGTCACTCAATTATAATTCCTGAAAGACGACGAGCTCCACTAACAAGGAAATTCAGCATTTCGATGCAGGCATGCGAAAATTCACTGAAACTTCCTACATTTGTCGACTGAAAAAAGTATAAATGATGGAAATTTGCAAAAGGAGCTAGAGATGTGGAAACTTCAGCACTTAAAGTTGAAAAAAAAAAATCTTTTTAAAAAAAATTACTTTCTTTGAGGTCAGAGTCATGAAAGTCACCCAATATTGCTTCTTTCTGATCTAAGACCGTGGAGGTAAACTAAAACATATTTTTTCTTGCAGTTGAGTGAAGATCTTGGCTACGTGTTGTACTCTGCACTTGGCTCCTTCTACATACCAAGCTGTATAATGGTGTTCGTATATATAAGGATATATTTCGCAGCGAAACGGAGAGCTAGGCGAGGCATCAAGAAACCGCCAAGGAAATCAGCCACCAATGAACAGGTGAGAACTATATTCGATTCATCCATTTATATTCTTTGCTATAGGACTTTCCTCAAAAGTTTTCAAAAAATTCCAAAGAAGAAGCTTGTTTTAATTAAGAGAATTCCCTTGCTCAGGTGACGAGCTTCACGACCAGTCCATGCAAAGCCAAGACATGTCCAATGCCCTCAGTGCCTAGTACAGCGCCCAACACGCCTCACCAGGCGCAGCCCAACCCGCCAAAGCTGGAGCCTTCAATCGCGACAATTGAGGCTCGGGCAAATCCGACCAATCCCTCAGCCTCCATATCCATTCCCAACATAACATGCGACTTCGCATCGGATGTATCCACGAGTGAGGCGTGCGACGCCGTGGATCCCAACTACGGCAAGGACACCCTTAAAGTGAGCACCATCGTGACTACCCATTCACCCGGGATTCGCTCCTCATCGAACGGCACAGCGTCCAATGACATGCAGTTGGTATCCCCAACTCCGCTGGGTCGATGCCGGGCCTTGTCCGTGGGAATCGACACGGACATGGTCAGTGAATTCGATCCGTCGAGCTCGGACTCGGGCGTGGTGAGTAGATGTGCAGTTGTAAAACCACTTAAGCTGAAACTTTGTCAACCAATTTTCGGGAAAAAGCACCATCGCAAGAAAGACCCCCAAAAGCACACCATTCACATGCACAAACCCTCAGTGGGGGCCGTTGAGCTGGAGCCCGCCTTGCCGCGGAGTCAGAAGCAACGGGATCCGGAGAAGGAGAAGCGACGCATCGCGAGGAAGAAGGAGAAACGGGCGACGCTGATTCTGGGTCTGATAATGGGTAGTTTCATTGCTTGCTGGTTGCCCTTCTTCTTCCTCTATATCCTCACGCCGCTGTGCACAAAGTGCCAAATACCCGAGTCCGCCTTCGCCATTGCCTTCTGGCTCGGCTACATGAACTCCGCCCTCAATCCCGCCATCTACACCATCTTCAACAAAGACTTCAGGCGCGCCTTCCGGCGCATCCTCTTCAAGTGATGTTTGGCGTATGTGTGCTGCTACCGTTGCGTCTACCGGAGCATCGAAAAGGCTACCGCACGAGCAATGGACAGTACACCGATGGGCTATGGTGGCTACCTCGCGCGTCGCTAACACCGGTAAACAATTTCGCCGCACAAAGACCCCAAAAGAACGGTTGACCGAGGTCTGGATTTTAAGTATCAGGTACATACATTTAATACTCCTAGCGCCTAAATTCTATCCCCTGTGATTTGTTAAACTCCTTAAGTCCTGGATACCTACTGACCAGACCTCGCTCCACCACGCCTAGGCTTACTAACTCGTCAAATTCTGTGTATCTGCCAGGTTATTATTAACAAGATGAATGAATGATTCGGATGATTGATCATAGGATAATTCCAAACACTACAGCAATAAATAGATCATGTTGAGTTGTACCAGATACATAATTAACTAACCTAGTTGAAAATTAGAGAAATCTAAACACCAATTACGTAGATCGTAATATTTCCTATAGCTAAGGCGTATATTAGAACGTGAAAACAACTTATACAAAATGGTTTCCATATAGTGTAAAGGGATTTATCTCCACCAGGAAGAAAGAAGAAAAACCTCTCTTATCAGTGTTTATCGAAGTCTATTTAAATGTTATGGTATAAATTCTAGCCAAAATGAAGAGATATTATGAGAAATATTACTCTAGAGAGTCATAAACGAATATAGAATATTTGCATATAAACATATTGATGTTTAGACCATAAATTTTTCAATAGGTTTTGACACGACTTTTGTTGGAAATTTTTATGCATTTATTAGGTTGATGCAATGGTTAAACGACTTTTTTATTCTTTTTAATAAGTGATGGGTAACTAAACTTAACTCGCTAAACTAAACTTGGGAAGATTTAAATTTTACAATTTTCACAAAATCCGCAGATCCTGAAAGAAGAACCTCTAACAATTCCAACGATATAAGATTTGTCAAATCCTGTTGATTAAAAGTTGAATTACTCAACACAAGAGGGTTCATAAAGTCATTGAACAATTGCAACAACCAATAGACTATCTCATTTTATTTGATATTTTAAAAGCGTTACAATTTTTTGTATAGATGAACATTTAAAATGTTATTTCAAATGTATGCAAAGGGTACATTTGAAGCTCATCTTCCAGAGTGTGTTGAAACAAAGATATAAGATTTAGGATAGTGTATAACTTGCAAATATAGATAAATTTGAAATATAAAATACTACTATCTGTGTTCAGATAGGTTTAGGGGGATTGGATGGAAAATGTGGGTAATTGCGAGTGATTTGAGGGAAAACATGTAACAACAATGACATAAATTCTGTGATAATTTGAAAGAGATGGAAAACAGTACTTGTACATAGCATAAATCTCATCAAAAAAAATCTCAACTTCACGTCTTTTTGGGTCTTTTCATGGCAGTAGATGACTTTGGGATATACCGGCTAGAGCTTTCATCCTCTGCAGAATTTTATCAGTGACTCCCCGAGGGTGGATTACAATAATAATACTCTCTGTGAAAAATCAAACAAATGCACAAGTTGCTTCTGATAGGAACGTAGTTCTCAGCAAGTACGCCGGGAAAAAAGCTCTGTCGAGGGATTGTCGCCAGCAGATGAAAAACTTCCAAACTTTTTTCTAAGGCCAAAATCTCTGTGCCATCCCTGAAATTTCAACTTCAGAAAGACCGATTTAAATGGGTTGAGGGAGCACCAAGGCTGAGAAAGGGGTGGAATTCCACCCCTTTCAAGTGCCCCAAGGCTCTCGAAATGCGTAAAAACTAATTTCACGATATATATTTTCTTAGGATAATTTAGCCAAGAAAAATGCGATAAAAATATTTGGTTAGAGATAACAACATCGTGAGGTTAGGCAAAAAAAAGAGGAAAATGATTTAGGTAAGAAAAGAAATTTAAAATTGAACACTTAGATAAGAGACAATTTTCACAATCACCCACAATTTATCAAATTGAGAACAAGTAGAACTTGTAATAAGGATCTGTATAGATACAAATTGATTTTATAAGTCACTGTATAGAATTTGTGTATCTTGTACGTATTCGATAGTCCCCCTCTCTTGAAGAAGTGTACACTGTCATATTTTTGATGTGAAACCCATATATAGAAGATTTAAAGAAAATTCAAACACATTAGGAATGTCTATTAGGTAAAGAATTGACACGTCAAGTGTAAATCTTGAGGATTCTTCTCTCCAACTCTCTTTCATGAGGGCCACACATGAAAGGAAACAAATGCCTTTCATTCTTATTTTTTGTCTCGTGTCATT